>CAJNOQ010000027.1:0-98987 GCA_905250885.1 Didymodactylos carnosus
AGAAGGGTCATGCAGAGCTGGGAGATGTCTCATTTTAATCAAAAATTTGCGGGCTACAATCATGTCTTATTAAGAAAGGCTTTTGTTATCTTTTAGAGTTTTTGAAAAACTGGTTTTCTAGAAATTCGGTCTCTGGAGGCCTAAAGACCCAAACGAATGTCATATTCGGATTCAGCATAGTCATTTACCTATTGTCCACTAAATTTCGAAAAAAAAGCGATTGTACACTTGGGGACCTTTTTTCTTAAGTTTGACTTTTTCTCACACATTGAGAGTAGGTGGTTAAACTCAGTTCGCTGCTCATACTCTGGTTTTCCCACATATAACGTCTATTTTGTCGTTTACATTTGTACTTGTCCATTCGATACAAGGTAAAATACAAGATAAAATCAAATTAGTTACTAAATATTTTTATTATAAACTAATAAATACTGTTTTTTGCCAACACAAGTATAAGTCATATATAGACGATAAAACCAATAAAGAGAACTCATATATACGCATAGCGCTTATAACAACTAGTATTCTTTTATACTGTACAAAAATAAATCGCAAAATACAATTCAGTTGCGAGAAAAAAAAATATAGTGATGACCAGCATCATAATAGCAACAAAAAAAGATGGTGAGAGAGAATAGAATATATCAAAAACAATGACATGAAAAATTCATCAAAAAATATACTTAAAGAGAAGACAAAAATATTTCTAAAAACACAGCGAAAGAAAAAAGAACTGACTGTACAAGTTCGCTTTTTCCTTTTGGAGTGAAGCATATCTTTCTCAAATCATACTCAAAAGCAAAAGAAAAACAGATGAAAAAATGTGAATTAAAATAGAATTAAAAGAAAAATACTAAAGATTTATCTGAGATTGATTTTTAAACAAAAAAACTAGAAAAACTATATCATTCTCTACTTCTCACTCTCACACTGCTTTTTTTCATAGATAAAATAATTTATCGGCCAATGAATGATGAAAATCTTGATGTAACGATTGACCGACTAAAAATGCTAATTTATGTGCATATTGACAAACAGCTGGAACACGAATTGTACCCTAAAAAATGTAAATGAAGAGGTCTCAACTCATCAGCGATCGGACTAAGAAAAAACATGTGTTTGCTGTACACACTTAAGATACTCTTTGCAGTCATTTCACACTTCTCCCGCAAGGAAACCTTCTCAGATGATCAAAAAAAAGAACAAGCCTCAAGAGTAAGAACTCTTTGACTCAGCAAAAACTTATTCAGCAGGCTGGAAAACTTTTTCGTATGTGTCACTCGAGCTCTTGTACAAACAGGCAATATCAAAGGCTGTTAAACTGAAACTATGGGGTGAGTCTTTAGAAACTAGATTTCAAAAGACAGGTACTAAAAATACCTATGGATTCAAATGAATATCAGATTCGGGATCTCCATTTTATTTTCATCAGTGACGGCGAAAAGTGGTTAAAAAAAGATCCGTGGAAAGTGATGAGTAAAAACGAATAGTTTTGATAAATTCGTTAATCTGCCAATGAATAGAGAAAACACTTTTCGACAAAATTGCTGAATAAAAACATATTGCTTCCAACCAGATGTACAAATATTTTCGCCGATGGTTAGAGGTAGATGTGGTAAGACATCGAGCGAACCAGGCACAACAACGCTTAAGCAGAAATATCCAATGGAGTGAAATGCTGCTGCAACATAACAAGACTACCGCTCTAATTCTAATAGAAAGTGAAAACATCAGTGTGATCTTATCAAGAAATTTCTTAAAATTGTCTCTCTCTAAACACTCTTCAGAACTCAACTCTTGCTGCTAGAACGCCTTCAAAATACAAAACCGAAAACTTACTGGCCAATTATAATATAAGTGGCATAATTTAAATGTTAATCGTTGCATATGATCAACTTTTAAATTTGTTCGATCCCAAATGACATTGTAATGTGTTGGTGCAACTGTCCCTTGTCGAGCACATTGACTAATCAAATAAAAATCATACCAATCGGCATTTGTCACTGTATGATCAATCACTGTGCCAGGTCTAAATACAAATATTATTCAAAGATCTCTGTTCATGCAAATCAAGGACTTATTTACGGTGGATTGACGACCGAACGACCACTTCGTGCAAAGAATCGAGCATTGCCACGTTTTTTAACTATTACGACGGCTAATTTTGGTCTAGAGATGAGAAAACAGTTATCACTAAACTTCTTAGCTCGTCTTCAACTATAGAATACTTACTCATAGCCATCTCGAATCTTTGACAAGGAATCGACGATTTGTGGTAGTTCATGTTCGGCTACAACTGCCAGTTGCCCTAAAACGAGAAGATAAATCAATTAAGGTTAACTTAAACTATTTTTTTCTTTTTGTCAATTTACCGTCGCTGACACCATCACGATAAAGAATAATTTTATCAGGTAAGGCATTGTTTACATTATGATATTCTTGCAAGGCATCTAAAAATGAACAAATAATGGATTCAGTGAAGACAAAAGAGGACTACAAATATTGCTCTTACCTTTCATACATTGTTGCAAACCATCCATTAGTTCTTGTGCGGTTCGTTGATAAATAATTCGAGAATAAAATCGAGTACAAGAGGGATTGATTGAAGCAACAAAAGCACCAACAGAAGCACCTAAAATGACACAAAAACTTAGTGTAGTGTTGTTGTTATTCTCATGTGCCGTGTTTGTTGAAACGTGTCTGGCATTTTAAAACTGCAGGCAGAGAATATACAAATAAAATATATAATAAAGGGTTACAGCTGTAGTTGATCTTCATGAGTACATCACAGCAGAAAGAAGATCAAGAACATGAACCCTCAATGAATATGATGAATAATATAAGCCCTAGAGACGTCTAAAGTGTCAGATTACAAGGTTCGCTGTTTTAAAAGTGAGATGATCGAATTCTCTCAATCACTAGGTTGAAATTATCCATATATTCTGTAATTCTAAGCAACACCAGTTTCCGCTAAAATTTGAGCGAATAGCAGGTTAGTAGCAATACCGTATAATATCAGAATCCCATCAGATACAATCGTGTAACAGACTCACAGTTTATTAACTGATTCTCTGACCTATTGTCAGACTTTCAAGAGCAGTTAGTTGCAAAGAAGTTATCTTTGACCCTCTGCTAGTTTTTCTTGCTAATGACTCTAAGTAAAACATTTGGAAACTTTCTATGAAATAACTAGAATACTGTTTAGTTTTCTGCCTTTCACTCAATCCATTGTATTTCTCACAGAATTCACTAACCCTTTCGTTTTGAATCATGGTATGAATCCATACCAATAACCATTAATGTTTTCGTCTACAAAAAAAGCCAAACAATTATTTTTAAACGATTTTCTTAGAAGTTCGGTTCACAGAACTTACTGGTATTGCAACGCCCCAAATTTCACCTCCTAATTTTGCATTTAACTGAATACCGATTTTCGTTGCAACAGACATTAATTGTTGTCGTCTTGAAATTGTTTTTGTTAAAACCATCTAGAAAATATAGAAATGAAACAGTGTCGCTTTGAACCGAAAAGATTGATCTTTTGATGAAAAACTTACTTGTGACGGAACTGGATTATCCAAGCAAAGGTATTTTTTTAATGCATCATAACGATCTTTACGATTATTCGTCAAGACACAAACAACTAAGTTGGTACTCTTGGAAACTTTTGTTGTTAATGCATCCAAATACGTTTCTGGGCGATCATTTGGCAATTGAACCCTGAAACGAAAAACAAGCTTAGCTTTACTTTGAACCAATTATAACATTGATGATATGACAAGCGATTATCCACTTTAAAGTACACTGCGGATGTCTCTATCAAGTAGTTCTTAATAGAAAAACGAAGGAAGCTTTTGATTTTTGCCAGTTGAGAGTCAAAGCTCGAGTTTGTCTTTTTCAAAGTGGATGTCCTTTAAATGTGACATCACATTTCCTAGGTCTCCCACAACTGGTACGAGATCAAATGTAGCAGAGCAAATCTTTTTACATTGCGAACCACGTCAACATTTAGACCATGTAAAATTTTGAGTGAGTGACGAAACTTTTAGTTTTGTACTAAAAGAGTAAAGTAGGTTTCCAGTACGCTTTTAAAATCTCTATGGAATAGAAACATTTGATCTCGTACTAGTCGTAGGAGACCTAAGAAATTTGATGTTACATTTAAAGGACATAAAGCGAAGAGATCGGGTAATTCTTATTTTTCAAGATCTCCTGAAAATCCTACTTTGAAAAAGATGCGCTCGTATTTTGTCTCTCGTTCACTTGGCAAAAATCAAAAGCTTCTATCATTTTTGTATTAAGAACTACTTGATAGAGACATCCGCAGTGTATGTATGCGTACTACGCCATCATATTCTTTTGCCATGCAGCCTTTAGTATAGAAGATCCCTTTTTTAACCCTAATGGTTGTACTAACATTCTTCTGTCATGAATTCAGTTTTGTAAACAAACACAATGCTAACTTACATTTCTGGATATTGACATTGCATACCAAATGGTGTACAAACCTGTCCTAGGGCATCGACAAGTGCTTCGGCTAATTCTGAAAAAGTGAAAAAAATAAATCAACGTGAGAGCTGTGGATCAGGGAAAAGAAAAAAGAGGCTTCGAGAGATTTTTAAATTCATTTTAGAAGAACCGCAATAACACACATTACATACCAACTTCTCTGGCTGGAAATAAAACAAGCCATTTGGTCAAGCTTTTGGCACTAATGTGTCTTAAATTTCTTCCCTCTCGTGACCAATCGGCATCTTCGAATTTATATTTAACAACACGCTAAAACAATTCTACAATTAATATGTTTTATCGATGTATTATCATGACTTTAAAGAAGATACATGTAATGGCTAAAAAGTTAAATAAATTTTCCAATCTTTTCTGGAAAGGTTTGACTGATTCTGTAGATCGAATGGATTAAGTTATTATTAACTAGTGTCGGAACAACTGAATATAAAATGCATTGATCCATATTTATAGGTATAACTTATGTTTTTCTTATGATTCTATACGTGTGTTCTTCTTCTATACTCTCTTTTTAATTGAAGGTGATCAACATAACTTTAAATACTTACATCGGCATAAAGAATATCTTCCGCCTGAACTATTCTCCCTTCAAAATCAATTAAACGATCGGCCAATTTTATTTCCCATGTATCTAAATATTTTTGTATTTCAGGATTTCTGCAAAAACAAAAGAAAGTCATTATCATTTTTGATCGAAAAAAGCATCTTGATATTTACCCTTGCATATCATTAACCAAACCATTTAAACGAGCGAATCTTGTATTTGGATCAACATGTGTATAATTACTCATTTCTTTCATAAAGGCAAAATCGCTCCGCATTATATCCGAAATGCCTGAATTAAAAGAAAATAATTATTTAACCTTAGAGGGTTCTGATTTCAGATATACTTCACTCATTTACGTACCAGTGACACAGCATAGTTCAGGTATAAGTTTTAATGGTCCTGTCATGCCAGCACGTCGATCTCGTTTCGATGGTTTGCTGATGAGGAGTGGCTGAGTGGCATCTTCAATTTTTATTTGATAACGCTATAGATAGAGAAAAAATAATGAAATACAAAGTGTTTGATTATGAAAAAATTACCTCTTCATAATATTCCAAGAACGTTTGTTCTGTTCCATCACGTTTGGTAAATTTAAATGTTGGACTGTTATCCCAATCAATTTCATCGATTTTGTACGTTTTACTATTGTACCTTGAGAGCGAAAGGAGAAGAAAACAACTTAGCACCGTTGAGGTAAAAAATAAGATCTTATGCCCAATCCTCATACTCCCTTTCTCAGACTTTTTCAAAAAGTTTAAACTTTTAAGCTTACGTTGTTAAAACAATTTGTCCAACTAATTCTTTTGTGGCTACATCTTGTGATTTTCTGTAATCATTGAATTGTGTAAATATATTTTGTAGACGTTCATAGACAGTTGTTTTATTCAGAACCTAAAGAGCGTAAAAAATAAAATATTACAATAAATATAAAAACGACATACTCTAAACAGAGTGTACTCAGAACCGCCCTTTTTAAGAACCGCTTTTCCGCTGAATACTTTCCAGAAAGATCACTTTTAAAAGACAGTAGTGAAACACTTTTGAAAAGTGATTTACAATAGAATGCTTTTGAAAAAAGGTCGCTTTTGGAAGCGCCGAGCAGAATTGCTAAAGGTATTCCAAAAAAGTATACGTTTTGAAAGTATTCTTCAGTGTAGCATTTTGAAGCCACTCTAAAAAAAGCGTGGGAAATAGGAACCGTTCTTTTCAGCTATACATTTTTTTTACAATGTAGACATCATCTTACTTTATGTGACAAATCAACATTTATCATTAACTGAGATTCGTAAACATTCACATTTGTCATGAAACCGGGAAACAACGTCAAGCGATAACGTTCCAAATCGATTTTTTGATCAAAGGAATAATAATTACGGCCGATCAATTTCAGATTACTAAATTCCAATAATCTAGAAGAGGAACAAACTACAACGAATCGCACCACATTAAATTTTAAATCACGTACTTTCTAACAATCAAATTTGCCAAATGAAAAAAATTTGGAGAATCTGGCGCGTTGACGGATGTTTTTTTCAATACCATTTCGATCCTTTCACCGGTATGCGGATGTCGACATTCAAAAATTCGCTCCTAGAATCAAAACAGGTTAGATTTAATAATACAAACTATAAAAAGAAATATTTCTCATTGCGAGCAAAACGGAAATAAAATTGTCTTTACTACAGAGCTGTACGGAGGGAGGACAGAAAACATGATGTTGTAAGAAAAGTTTAAAAATATCGACATGGAAAATGAAAAGTACTACTGGATAAAGCAATTTTAAAAAGTGACTAAACACAAAAACGTTTTTCAATGAAGACGGATCGGGAATGATTTCCAGAGTGATTAAGTGGAACAGGACAGATTTTCAAAAGTAGGTTCCCGATGTAGCTCTACTCTACTATAATTAAAATGACTTGCTTAATACCATTCGCAAGTGCCATCGAAAAGTCTGGGACTAAAAAACAACATGTTCGACTTACGTCACCCATATCAATAAAGGAGTACATTGTTGTTCCATCAAAAGCAACATCTTTCAAAACACCTTGATGTTGATTGACGATTTCTCGTCTCATCTTTCGTTGTTCAACAATATCGGGTCTAAAATCAATATGATATTGAAATAATTCCCATTCTGGGCGAGATAAAATTTTGATATAATTGGCCACAAGTTCGATAGGATCACCACCGGTTCCTAACAGAAAAACAAAGTATTTTACTAAAAGAATAGGTTATTCAGCTTATGCTATTTCAAACCCTCTTATAATAAGAGCTGTTTGAAACAGTTGGAGTATGTCAATTTATTTTTTCTAGAAACGTGAACCAAGGACGTTGTTAGTGTCAGATACATTCATAAGTGAAGTATAATTCTATCGACCTAACTAAACATATTTTTGTTCATAAAAAGGAAGAACAAAGTACTGAGAAAACCGTCTCTCCAACCATTTTAAGCCAGTAACTAGGATAATTGCTTACCTCTTTTATCAATGATATGTTCCGGACGTGTATGAGGACCATGGACTTGAGCGTAAGTATATTCTCGACCACGACCAATCGGTGTTCCTTTCGGTGTTATTTCTAATCCGCCCATTAAATGTTCGATTCCTTTACCACGAGGAGCCTGCTGAAAAACGACTGGTGCACCACCACGCCTTGGTTTTTCGCCCGGTTTTACCTGAAGAGAAAATAGCACAAATATTGAATTGCATATCATTTCTTTCAACTCGTTTGGTTTACTTCTGTTGTCGTTGTTGCCGATGAGGGTGAAACTGTTGTAGAGAGACTTATTGATGGAGACGGGCCGGCTCCTGCTGGTTGTGCTGGACTAACCACTGCTGCAAGAGCACCACCAATATCACCTGGACGTTGCGTTTCTCTCGCTTAAGAAGATAGGAGAAACATTTTCAAAAGTATTATTCACATTTAGTCCTTTCTTACCTCCGAGAAGTAATTGAGCTCGACCACGGCCTCTGGCACGACCAACGCCACTGTCTTGTGTTGACATTTTGAACGAAAAAAAATAGGCTACGACGACGAATGTAAACAGAATCTAGAGAAAATAAAAAGAGTTAGTCAAAAAACAAAACTAACCAACAGTCATTTTACAAACAAGTGAAAAACATCTTTTCAAACTCGTCACAGGTATACATTACACTACCAAAACTAGCAGCGAAATCACATCATAACTTATTATCAACGGATGATAAGACGATAATACGACTCTCATAAAAGATCAATTAGAGTACGATCCCGACTACTATTTTTTTCAAAACTCCTTCGCCTTTTACAACAGCACCATTCCACGCTAAACTTGTGAAAAATAATATTTACAAACAAGATTCGCGGATAGTTCTGTAAAAGTGAATCACATTAGAAAAATAAATATTTTCTTAACCATAAGCAAAATTTATATATAGTGCTATCTTGAGATAATCAGCATTTCTACTTACCTTCTTTGAATTGAAGAAAGTAGTAACCTAGTATCTGATTTTCTAAAAACTGTACGTACGTGCTATACTACTCTGTCTTAAAAAGTGTGCTATCTCTCATCTTTTATTGGACATGTGTGCTCACTCGGAAAAGTTTAATAGAAATGAATTGAATTCTTGTACAGTTTTTCTCTTCTATATAAAGATAGACAGACAAGAATCTCTATACATCTCGAATAAGCACGTTTTTTTCAAAAGCAGCTGCTATATTCGTCCTGGATGTGCCTCGATTTCCCTATCTTTCAGAAAATGTATATGTGTTCTCTATATTGTGTTAGATTAAGGTAGAAAAGCGAAACGAATGTATTACGGAAAAGGAGCGTCTATGCACTTTACAATAAGTAATAGATTGTAAAGATGGCAGTACGAGCTTTAGAAGGGGAAAGTTTTGCTCAGAGATTCTTCTCAGCAATAACTATGCTTTGAACAGCAAAACCGAGTACAGTTTAGTATCTTGAAAACAGTACGAATGCAAAGCAGAAAAGAAAATTGATTGAAATTTAACTATTAATTTCTTGTCTATATTAGTGAAACCAAGTATAGTAGAATATATTACTACCATATTCTAGTATGAGATACTTGCAATACAATTTGATCTTAAAGGAATTAGCGTACTTTTATGTTTTGAAACGAAGACAGTGGAGACAACAGATGTTTTGTGCTTTTTAATATCTATGCGCAGAATTCGTTTAAAACTTGTCTCTACACGTGGAAAATGCCGTAAAAGTAAACGTCGTTTCTATGATATGGTTATTTTTGCTCTTTACGATGAATAGACAATGATAGAATTTGTCTGTTAACAAAAGAGTTTGCTAAGCTGGTTTTCGTTTTGTTTACATAAACCAACTTCCATGTATAGTACAGTCTTTTGCTGGCTTTTGAAGATATATTGTTCAACCAAAGATTTTTGCACATCGAAGTATTCTATTCTTTCATGTTTTCAGATCATGCAACAATCACTTGATTTATCAAATAATCGTCAAATAGAACCAGTACCAATATCAGTTATAGTAACGAGAACAACTTCAACCGGTGAAAATGTCTGTGAGTCAAATAGAAATGAAATACGAGCATTTGATAATGGTATACGTAAAAAATATAATGGTCAAGCATGGCATCGTCTTTGTTCACTGGCAACATGTGATCGATATAGTCAAGGGAATAAATATCATTTATGTTACAATCATTTTATTGAACAAATACAAATGAAAACGAATGATGATAATACAAAAGAAAATGAACAACATTATGTTCGAAGTGTCACTGATGTTATAACTAAGCTCAAACGTAAAAACCGAAAGAATGTTGTAGAACCGGTGGCGAAACGGCGAGCAAAAACATTAGTTGATTCAACTGAACATTTTAGAAACAATAATAATCATGTTTTAGGATCGAAAACAGTAGAAAGCAACAAAATGTTTGAAAGGCCATTTATCTTTAAACCTAAATCACATGTAAGCTACTGAATCTCTTTATTTTAACTAGAGATGCAACTGAAAAATCGTATTTATCTGACATGTTAAAAGAAGGAAAAGTATTGAATTTTTAGACGGTGCTTTTGGTTGCTTTCTATTCTAGTTGATAAAATCCTTAAGCATATCATCAACAAATACATTAGTGAGTAAATCAGTCGACGCGCATTTTGGAAATCGTCAACGCACAGAACCGAAATTTTTATTAAAACAATCACCAGCGCCGTTACCGGTGTGTAGATCTTTATCCAAAACAAAAAGAGATACCAAACACGAAGAATCTAATAATGGTATGTGTGTTTTTCATGTACAAGAGCAGCGTTTTAACTATTAGATCCATTTTTCACTGACATTCCTGTTAGACATCACTATCGCACGCGCTTGTCTTCTATCTCAAACATCTCTTTATTTTTCGCATAGCCACATCACAAGGCTATTTTGAAGGAAATAAACGAAATCCATATGCTTCGTACAATGAAAAGAAAATATTAGCAAAAAAAGCAAACATTTCAGCAATAACAGATTCGTTAATAAATGAACAGATTAAACATAGAAAAACAGCATGTATTCACCAACAAAAGAATAAAAATTCTGTCAAACAACGAAAAACGACATCAGAAATAGAAAAAGCAACGATAGCAATACAAACCCATGATTCTCATGATTTTGAAAAAGGTAAACACTAAAACTTTATAGTTGTACAAAATATGATCGTTGTTCTACCGTAGATGAGATACCATTATTCAAACGTCTTAAAATTCGTAATGAAGAAATTGTCCCGAAACAAGTTACTGGTAAGATTATAAAGGAACTGTTAGCACTTTAAGAAGATATTAACAATGATGAAGACAAATTGATTCTTGTAATATATTAATACAGTAGTTTTGTAGTGTTTTATTTCTTTTCTCAATAGACAGAACTAGTACATTTTCAAACAATGATGAACAGCCAGATATTAATACAAATTCGAACAGTGATAACCATGACGTTGAAGGTAAACTTTTTCATACATTAAAGAGCACATTTTTTTTCGAATAAAACAGAGTGTAAAAGGATTTGGGTTCATTTGATTATGATACACAATCACGATGTTTTGTTTTATTTCGATTAATCCTTCGTAACCGAGTTACGACTGTTTCAACTTCGCTTTGCAAGATCAACTGCAGGAGGTAAAGGATTAAGTGTAATAAGAAGAGTCCAAGTTTTTGAAAATTTTGAAATTGAAAAACCTAGAGTTCAAATCAAATTTTTGCCCACTAAACTTCGATTTTTCAACAAACATTTTTCTACAAGATGAACTACTATTGATTGAAATTATTGTGTCCAAAAATGAATTACAATGAGTACCGCAAAGATTAGCATGTATCATCATTTTGTTGAAATAATTATTTTTGACATAAACAACACAGATTTAGATAAAAATTAGTATCGAACACATCGAACAACGTATTTCTGTTTCTAATAAAGCTCATTTTCATTGGACAATGTCAAACCTGTTAAAGAATTTGATGTCTTTTTCGATGAGGGCGATAATGATCGTCTTTTTCTTTGAACTTTGGACGTTAAACGCTTCGGACCTGATTTCGAACGTTCGTTTGATCTGGTCTGCGACTTGATTATCTCGAAATTTTTCCTCATCTTCGTCGGCATATCCATCAACTTTATCAATTACATTTTACCGTTTGCTTTAAATGTCGAGAAATATGAACAAATTTGTCCAGGTTTCAGAAACTCATTGTCTTTGAACAAGAATGTATCGGAAATTGTTGTGGCGGTTTTGACTAGCTCAGCAATGACTAGGAAAAAGCAATCATTATTGTACTGATGGCAAAAGCTGTAAAAACTTAAAAGAGATTATATTTTGTTCAATTTTTTCACTCGATCGACTCGTTTATAATGGAAACTTTTAAAAATGGAAAACGAAGGATTAATCGAAATAAAACAAAACATCGTGATTGTGGACAAATTTCAGAGAGGTCTCCTAGAAGAACTTTTGTATCTTGGGTATCTTGAACTTCCAAGATTTAAAAACATAGATTTATGGGTAACTTTGAACGCTCTATTCGTTACACGTGTACATTTTTGACCTGACAATTGACTTTCGCTTAATTATTCATTTTATTTTTACTTCTCGACTTTAAAAACTTTTTAAAAATATTTTGGTAGATGAATCTATCAAACTTGTATGTCTAGATACGAAATCAAATGGTTTCGAAATGGTTGGATGGACTCACGCGACCAGCACATCATTGACAAAAACGAATATTGATGAAATGATTTCATACACTGAACAAAAAAAAATATTCATATCACAAAGCAATTTGACGATTGAACAAATGGTAAGTGGAAAAAAGTGAGAAGGACATATAAAAAGTCATTAATTTAATTTCTGTTCTCCTCAGTTTAAACTTGAAGAATTTCTAACAAAGTTTCAAATACCGAATCCATTATCTGAAGTAATTGACGATAAAATAACGCATTTAATAACGGATGAAATTGTTGATCAACCATTAGTTTGCACATTGACAAAAAATGTTATTCAGGCAATTGTACGACACATTAACGTTATTTCTTATCGATGGATTATCGAATGTTTAAAACAAGAACGAATAATTGATTGGAAAGATTTTGAAATTTACGGTGATACGTCAATATCCCATCAACACTATGGACCGCGTACATCTAGAACAAATCAATTGCAAAATAAACGATTATTTCCATCGAATTTTTTTGGTTCGTCACTTACTTGCTTTGATTTCACTGCAAATTTTTTCATCTGCTTCTTTTAGTTAAACTTTGTACTAGTGGCTGTTTGGAAATGGACTCTGAGGAATTAGGTGAATTGGTTTGGTTATCAGGTGGCATATTTTTACATCAAAGCACATTTCCTCATACAGTATTTGAGCGATATTGCATTGTACTAGTGGACGATGAAAATATAAAAAATAAACATGGTTACGAAGATGGAGTAAGAAAGGGTATCAAATTTTTACGCCCAAGATGGTTGATTGATTCCTGTGTTCAACAACGAATACAAGATTTTGGAAAATATAATTGTATACCAACATTTAAATGTCAGAATTTAAGCTGAGTACTTTGCAAAAGTGGTGGGCTTAAATCAAATGTTTTTAGTTTCTAAAGTGATTTGATTGTGTTTCTATGTGCTATATTTATTTTGTTTTTTTGAGTTATCCTTTATTACTAAAAAAAGTATTCATTTTTCTGTGTTGTTTAATGTGTCAATTTTTTGTGAGAATCTCATAAGAATATCAGTTGTTTTTGTTTTTTCCGTTGTGTGTTGACACTCACTCGTCTTTCTAAGGTATTTTTTACCTTTATTGTAATTTAGGAGTACAGTCCGCATGCTGTTGACTGTCCGAGTGTTTGTGTCAAAAAGAGAACTGAGCTCTAAATTACTTGAAAAGTTTCCATAAGTGTTCAAGTTTGTCAGAAAACCTTATTAAAATAATAATACTAGTTTCAAAGGGATGTCACATAACTGTACTTGATGGGGTGATATATAGGATATAAAAAGGCGATGTCATGCTATGTATCAGGAAAAACTTGTCTTTCATAAACTGGGCATTCCAATAATATATACACAACGCATACGACATAACTTGTCCTTCGCTTATCTTCGTGTCAATCCTACGGATATATAATAATACAACGTGACATTACTATCCGATTTAACGGATGTAATTATATGCAAATATTCTGAACTTGCTCCTAAAAGCTATAACATGCTCTTGATCCGATGACTATATTTCTTGAAGACCTAAAATCATGAGTCTCTAAAACAACAGTCTCTATCAAAAATATATATACGTATCCCTAGCACATATGCTTGAAATGCTGTAATAGTATACATCCATAGAAAAGCTGTAGGAAGGCGCTCTTTTCCCATAGAATTTTGTTAAATAAAGACTATTACATGAAAGAAGTATCTGTCATGGTACATCCCTTTTCTGAATAAGCTACTCTGACCGATGAATTTTCATCATATTTTGCACGAACAATCAATAAGTGTGCAATTTGATTTTAACTGACAAGATATAGCGTATGGGAAAAGTATATCCTGTCAATCACCACTTTGAAGACAAGAAAAACAGATAACGATCTATTGCGATAAAATATCTTACCGTAATGTAACAGATTATCACAGTATTTTATTGTGGTCAGGCATGCACCGAGTAATTGACTAAGGATTTTATATTTTTTCAAAAACCTGGCTTTTCGTTAATTGTTTCATTAAAAGTTTTCTGATTCGGTAAGAATATAGAGATACATACATTCCTCTATAAAATGAGAGGCTGGACAACTCTGTATGATTTGCTTTGAGATTTCGGCAACGATATCCCATAAAGGACTAACCGAGTACGCGTTTACTACTTGATTATGTGTTCTTGAGGTATCGCTACCAAAATTCTTAAAACAAATCACACAAAGCTGTCCAGTCTCTCATTTTATAGAGAAATGTTTGCTCTATATTCTTACCGAGTCAGAAAATTTTTAACGAAGTAACTTATAAAACGTCAGGTTTTTGAAAAAATATAAAATCCTTAGTCAATTACTCAGTGCATGTCTAATTGTGATAGATCGTACTTTTTCTATTCGAAAACTTCTCATGGAATTTTTGAACATAACCAAATACTGTTTTCTCATATATATATTATAAAATTTTTGATGACTTTATATAACTAATATTAATATCAAATGATTACTCTAATTCTAGTACAGCAAGGATTGTAAATTCACAGATTTTGAATCAATATTCGATGTGCAAAATGAATAATAATAAATTTTAACTCAAAACTTTTATTAGACTCTGTTTTACATTCGGATATCTCGAATTCAGTGTTTAAAATCTAGTAAAATCTTTGAAGTATCAAGAATACATAATTTAATTAAATTAAGCATAATAGATCAGAAATGAATTCACCTTTAACATTGATTCATAAGAGATTATCCTTTACTCATACACTAGATTTCCGAACATTTTTATTTTATTAACTTAGACAAAACCGTAAAAAGTTTTGATGACCATAAAATAACACTGCACAAGAGAAAAACATCAAAAAAAACTGTACAAATTAAAAAAGCAAATCAATTTTTTACACGCATTAGAGATAGTGTTTTTAATATTCCAATGGAGCATTTAAAAAGATATATGCTTTAATTTTCATTACTATTTTCTTCTTGGAGAAATGAACCAAGTATACTTTCTTTAACTTGTTGTCCAACAATTCTGACATTAAACACTGTTTAAATAACATGTTGTTTCTTTGAATATCGATAAGAATTAAATTTATTATACGTCAATGGTTGTTGTTGATGTTGAAATAAATTTGAATCAACTTGTTGATCAAATAAAAATCGATCACATCGTTCACGTTTTAAAAATTGTTGATGATTTTCATAACGATGTTTTAATATTGGATTATTATTTAGTAAAGTTAATGTAGAAAATGACATTTTTCGTTGTGGATATAATTCAGATATTAAATATTGATAGAGACCATCGGTATTTTGACGAAATGTACAAGTCAAACTATCAAGACTAATATTTAACTAAAATGGAAAAAAGAAAATTATAGTTACTTATTAGTATTTCTAGTTTTCATAAAAAATATTTATTAAACAATTCTATTAACTTTTCTAATCTACACTATGTTTATTATCGTTGTTCAACAAATGAAAAATTATTTTTCTGCTATTAGAAAATAGATATTTAGTAGATCTTACTTTTTGTATAATACGTCCGTCTGAATTCATACACAACCAAAGACCAGATTGATAATTTTGTATTTGTACACGACTATAGGCTCCAACACTTCGAAATCCAAATATAGCTAGAAAAATAGAAAAAAACAAACAATATTCTTCTTCTTATGTTATATATGTATTAAAATTTACTCGATGAATCTTGTCGATTTAATACAACCTAAAAAAAGAACAAATAAATTGAAAGATAAATAATGAACTTTAATAAGAAAATTTACTGTTCGTTTTGGTTTTATATTTGATACTCTTAAATAGATTGATCCTGGTAAAATATTACAATGAAATACAATTCGATAATATCTAAATATTGGTAATTGTGTACCCGTGGGTTGTTTATGAATAAAACTAACTAACGGGATTCTTTTATAATGATGATCAACTAATTTATATTGTACATAAGTGGTAGCAGAAATGCTGGATGATGAATTAATATCTACTATTGGCTTTGAATACAGTGGCAATGACTAAAATAGAATCGACAAGAACAATAAAAGTATATGATAAATATTAATCAATCATTTGGCTTAGAAATCGCATATTTCTTCACAAGATCTTGATTTAGGAATTTATACTGTAACAAATTCACTGAAATATCATAGAAGGTGTTTGAAATGTTCTACTATTTCATTTATCACGATAAATTTCAGAAGAATATTATTAGTAGACTGGTTTTTAGACTTGTTTAGTTGTACTTCACTAAAAACCAAACGATTTTTGCTGGAAAAAATGTGACATGAGAATAAATCTAAAATTAGTCAACTGTACAACACAGAATTTTAGCAACTATCTCTTATTTATACGAGAATTTCTGTATTTGCAAAACAAACTATGATCAATTTATTATTAACCACTATTCTTAGATCTGTGTTTATCGTATACACTCAGTATGACGGTCTTTCTACAATTATTATGTTCAGGAAATGATCCATGCATTAATCTTGATCATATATATGACATCGAAATTGGTTTGTGAATGAATCGTAATAATACATTCTCATAAATGTTATCAAATAACTATCGGACAGCAAGCGAGAGAAGTGACACTATTCATTAGTAAATTATACTTGAAAAAGATCGCAACATATGTAAGGAACAGAAATTCTAAACTATCAACTATGTACACATATACGATGTCAAGTATCATCTCTTGAAAAATACAAGTTGGATACATGTACCCGAACAAAAACAAATATTTTTTCGTCGTTTGATTATTAGATCAATTTTTACATAAATGTTATATTCTCTTTTTCAATCTCGTAAAGAAATTATGTCAACTTATCATGCAGAAAAGTTAGTTAAAACAATATTACTACTGCTATTGAATTAAAACCTTAAAGTAACAAAGAAGAACATCAAAATGTCGTATTTGTTTACTTAAACACACATCAAATACTTACTAATAATAGAAGATATCTTATAGGTGAAAAGGCGTGAAAATGAAGAATGTTTAGCGAAAGAAAATATTTGAATACCACACCTGGGACCAGGACTATGACGATTTTCTTCTTTTTCGTCGATTTTTCTCAATTTCTATTTGTAGTGGATTTCTGTGGGTTCAAATAATATAAATATTATGTGCACAGTTTATTCAAACAAACAAGTAAATATTTTTTTTACTTGAAAGTGATAATCTAGACAATATATCTCACATTTTATTATAGAAGAGCCATATGTCAAATCTACCAAGCGTTATTGATTATCTATCTGTATTTATGATAAAAAATCATAAATGATGAACGCTATCCCACAAGAGAAAAAAGCGAGGCGTCATTGTAGTAGATTCATTCAAATATCATAGTAAAAATTTTTTTTAAATAATATTTATTGATTTCAAAAACTATCACAGATACATAAAGTTAAAGTTCTAGCTATTGTAACAGCTTTTTGTGAACAATGGTTTTTTAGATCATTAGTGGTCCATTAAATAGTTTTTATGATTATGAATATTATCTCTCTCAATAAAATGTTAGTCGGAATATAGTAGTAAGGAGTGTAACAGCAGTAAAAGATAATAATGATAATAATTCTTATCAAAGAGAGATAAAAAGTGTACTTTCCGTGTCAAGGTGCACATAAATATTATATAAGAATGATTTACATTTATTTTACAGTCATTACCGTTGTAAGCGTGTAAGAATATCATATGGATGAGAGAAAAAAGAAAACACTTCGAATACTCATTTTTTTCTCTCTCTCGCTCTCTTAATTTACCACTACACGGGTAGTTCAACATCACAAGGTGTGCGACATAGTTATATATGCTAAGTACTTTATTCTACTTTAGTTACTTCACGATAAGAATAACTTTCTCGCTTGCTACATAAACAAAAATGTTTTTCATACACAAATATCAAACTCTGACTTTGTACTACTATAATAAGAAACATTTCTATGTTGCTTTAATGTTTCGATGATTGACTTGTATTTTTGTCTAGTATGAATGATCCATTAAAAGTCAATCTAACATTTTTTTTTGTGTGTCATCTGGAAAGTTTTAGGGAAAACTGTTTGGTTATTGATTATTGAAGGTAAATAAATATACCTGAAACAATTATCATAGATTTCTCCTTCTCACGATATGATGTCTCAATATGTACGCTCAGACATATAATCAAAAAAATACTAAAAAGCAGAACGAAAATGAAAAACTATATCATTTAGAGTATGTACACACACAAATCGTCGTCATTTTTATTATTATGACGATTATTGGAGAAGGAAAAAAATCTTGAATATATAATTGTATATATATATACACACACACATACGAGTAGTTTTTAAGTTATCTAAGAATAAACGGGGTTTTTTTAAGAACAATAAATATGAGTCTATTTAAATAAATTGTTAAATAACGAACATTAGTAGTACAACTATATCTTACTCCCACGGTTTAATCTGAAAAGGCGATACTATTAATGTGTAGTTGTTAACTTTATTTTAAGAATTTAAGCTCTCTACCTAACTAAAAACTAATAAGATTTTGAGCAATTCATCGCGTTAAAATTTTTCCAAAGTGTGATTACTCAATTATCAAGTCAAGATGTACACCTGTGTGAATGAAAAGCGCACGTTAGGAGGGAAACAGCCATAAAGGGTAGTAAAACAGTGTTATTTATCAGCAGATATAAATTAATAACAGAACACCTGTAGTTTACTCAACAAGATCTCTCATACAGTAAAAAGAATTTAAATTATTTCGTTTTGTTTTCACTCTTGAGATGATATTTCACTTTAATTATATAGGTCGTTGTAAAAAAATTAAATTAAAAAAACAAAAATTATTGTAATAAAAATGTACCAGAATACATTTTTTTACTTTTTAAATCTACGCAATACACTTCGATTTTTACAGTATTTTGCACGTCATGAAAATTATGGATCAATTTGCACTTTTTCATCCAGTTTAATGGATTAATTTCAAAAAATTTGATCGAGTAGTATGTCCCCGACATCAAGAGTCACTTTTTTTCTTTCTAGTTTTTAAATAAACTAAAAATGGTTTGAAACACCAGGAAACTGTCCCCCTATGCTCTGATTCTCAGCGGAGTCAGTTTCCGCTAAAATTTGAGCGAACAACGGTTTAGTAGCAATACAATATAATGGTAAGTTCCCATCAGATACAATCGTGCAATAAACTAACAGATCATAGGTTTAAACAATGCATAATTGTTTTCTAGTTTTAATGATATGTTTCGCATAGAATACTTTCTTATACTTATCTAAAAACTTTTGATATAGCAGATCTCATAAAAAAACCATCACTGCAGTGCCTTGCTTTTCCTTGTAATAGGACTGTTTTTAATTATGACACTATATTATCCTGAGTTATAAAACAAAATTCTCTAACAATATCTAGATTTATTAAATAATCTGAAAAAACATATGATTTCAATTGTTTCCACTTTTCGTTTTTTACAGAAATAAGAACTAAATTTACTCTCTTCTATTTGCAACGAATAAATGTATGATCTTGAACAAGAGAGTTTCTTCCGAAAAAAAAACACACCTATCCTTTGGCAAGCCTGCTATTTTACATTTATTACCGTTTTATTACTCTCTCGTGGACAGTACGTACAAACTTTCAACGAGTTCCAATATTTGACCTTAAAGACTTTTATACATATTATTGTATCTGTTTTTCTTACCTGACAAATATAAAACAAATTTATTTGAATAAAGATGATGTTCAATAATATCAGCGATATCACTTTTGCCATAAACGGCAAAATCCATGAGCAGTAATGTTCATATTATTATATACAAAGCAAAAAAGAAAAGGATCGTTAGACTGTTCTATTAATTATTTTAAAATACGCAATAGATGATATAATAATCTTAAATCCAATTAAATCCAACGAACAAGTTACATTTGTTCATTTGGGATATATGAACGCATTTTTAAACAACGATATACATATATTTAAATTTTCGTTTATAATTAGTATGTGTGTATGTCACATAATATACATCATCAAGAGAGAGAGACAGAGAAAGAGAGAGAGAATTAAAAGGAAATCAGTAACAATTTGCCTCTATTTATGAGAGAATAGACTATAACGAAAGGGAAGAAAAGCACAGAAGAAATAAAAAAAAACGAACAACAGTCTAGTTCATTACTCTCTTTGTATGTACATACACGATAATCAAGCATCCATTCTTATTCTCGTTTCTTTTCATTTTTCCCGTCATACACATTCTCTACATTTTTCGTTTTTTGTTTTGTTTTTCCTGTGTGTATTCTCCATACAGTACATTTTTTTTATTTTTTTTATTTTAAATAATTTCTTCTTCATTTGTCACACTTGATTTTTCTCTCACACAAAAGAAAGGTGTTGTGATTTTCTATCGTTTCGTTTTCGTTAAAGAGCGAGCGCGCGAATGAGAGAGAGAAAGGAAACAGAAAGCTTCTAAAGTTTTTTTTTTCTTATTTTTATTATCTTAATCAAAGATACCAAGTTTATAAACGAAAACTGTTCAATTTAATTAAACATAGCAAGCATCTCTCTAGTCCAAGTTGGCCATAATGAAAAAAATAAATTGTTGTTCACTCGACCTAACTCGAAAAATGTCTCCAAGCTATATCTTTTGGAACAAACAATTTTGAGATCTAATGAATATTGTTCCACAGTGCTAAAACATTATCAAAATAAAAGTTTTACAGTCCGATTGTATCTAAATGAGCCAAAAGGAAGTGTATAACGAATCTCAGAAGATCAGTTCTTAGAAGCCTCTATAAGTTGTACTTAAAGTGCGAAGATCAGATTCATGAACAGCATAAACCTCTATGTTTTACTTAAATTGGGATAAATGACCGAGTCAAGACCGTTCGCTCATTGGTCGTCCTATCGATAATATCTATACGATGGTTTCAAGTTTCCTAAGAAAACCAAAATGAGTAACTGATTATTGACAGATAGTCTTAGGAATGATATTTTATTTTTTTGTAACTGAGATTGTAGTAAAAACAAAAACATCCTTCTTGATTTATTTTCGTTTGCAAGAGTGCTTAATATATCACATATGAATGATGGGAAAGATGATGGTGATCATCGTTAATCTATTTATTTTTTGCTTATTCTATGCGTGAAATCAATATTGATGATGTATCTTATATATATTATGTATATAAATGATAAATATTTTTCTACATCATCTTTTCACATTGAGGGTGTTTTACTCCCACTACCACCACTCCTTGTTTGCGATAAAAATCAGTGATGTACGAAGACAATTATAATAAGTAATATTTTACGCCTATTGTTTGATTGAATGTAACATGTTCAATCGCTGTCAGGGTCTAACTTTTCTAGTGATACCACCGCCATTTTTCTTACACAACATGAGTAGTCGTCGTCGTCGTGAACAATGTCGTTATCAAATTACTGTATATTTATTTAACATAAAAATTGCACAAGACACGTATGTATGTGTGTGTACCTTTTGATGATTATGCCGATAAAAAATATGGTACTGGTTTCGTATTGTTGTCGTCAGTCGGTTAGATAATGTATTGTAATGTCTACTATTTAAATTTTTTTTAACAAAGACAGACATATAAACTTGAAAAATATATAAAATTTATCTACCAACAATTTAGTTTGATATAATGTTGGATCTTCAAGTCAATAGTCTTTAATAGTTGTTCAATAGGATTTTTAATCAACTAAAATTGTATTATCATTTATTACACTAAAAAAGGTTAAAATTCATCAATAAAACACACCATGAACTATCGTATATCCTTGATTTTTGATCTAAAAATGACTATATGAAGTTCATGCTTCAACAGTATAGTAAAATGATTGATCGTTTCACACATTTGTGATAAGTCCAGTGATGGTTTCAATTAAAGTATGAAAGTTACATTCGTTACGAACATACACTCTGTTCTTTTTTATCATTTCAAGGAGTTTGAATTTATTAAAAACATTTTCTATTCTGATTTGATCGACATCACCAATGTTCAACACTTCTTTAGAGAACAGTGTGTCTCGACAGGTCAACTATAACAACATACACGTTGTGGTTATTTAGAAATGATATTTTGATTACTATGTTGAAACACATCTTGAGTCTTAATTAAAATAAATTTAGACATTGCTAAATAAAGACATATAGACTATTGTATTATTCCAACATATGTGCAACAAACACGCGTATATCGAAAAAATTTCTTAAATATTTTCTTATGCTTTTCTAGAAAATCCAGTTTTATGAGCGAACATTTTCAAAATGATAATGATTTTTTCTGATCGAAACATTTGGAATATCATACAAAATTTACCAAATTGATAAAAGAAGTAATAGAGAAATCAACGAATATTGATTGCCAATACAACTTGATTTTTAATATAACTTGAATATATATCTAATTCAAGTTCAGATAGATCAAGTTCATAACTGGTTAACGCCTTTTTTCTAGAATTTCTATCCTACCGTCATACTTTTACCATTCTATTGACAAAGAAAGTGTAGAGTCTATGAGATTAATAACCTATAACAAGGATATATGAAAATAACTATGTTAATTTGTACAATGAACTCTACGTCATTTTTTCTCAACTATTAATAGACATGTCCAAAAAGTTATATTTTCAATTAAGATGTATACATATTGTCTTCGCCTACAGAGAGGTTAAGTTTGTTTTTTATTTGCCTTTGTCTCCCCCGATTCAAATTGTATGTTAAAAGTTATAATATTAAACAAAGATGTTGTAGTACACTGAAAAACAATCGATAGAAAGACAGAGAAAAAGCCTCCCTATTAGTTGTTCTCTCAATGGCCAATTGCGTTATGTAGGAGGAGGAAAACGAAATTCGCATATTCAATGATGCAATCATAAACATATTAAATAACATGACAAAAGATTATTCAATCGACCGTTTGAATACTCGGCACTGATTTTTAATCAATCTGAATGCCATCTATTGTTTGCCTCTGAATTTTATTTGATGGTCATGCATATGCACTAGTAAAAATACCTTCAATTTTTTGGATTATTTATATGAACTCACCTGCAAGTGTTGAATGTAGATAGATGATCCAAAAAGTTGGATTGTTTTTGCTTGGGCTCTCAATAGTTAGACGGAAAAAAGAGTTGTGAACTTCTTGAGCAAATTCTTAAGCGTCTTTATTGCATCTGCGAATATAAAGACAGTACAAAACTTTATTTCTCCAATCTATTAATCTTTGATCTAATTAGTAATTTTTTGATTTACACATTGAACAATGGGAGACATTTGACATTGAAATTACATCTATCTTATTAATAGATTTCTGGGAATCCTTATATCTAGGATGTTATCAACTTTCATCTTTTCCATAACCATTGTGTTAAAATAGCATTCTTTCAGACATCTTACAAGTGCTCTTTCTTTTCTTTTCAATTAACATTCGTTCTCACATAAAGTAAGGCAGATGAACAATAATCATTCAAAATGAATTGTTGACCTCGCAAAAAATTGCAGTATAAAAAAGGAGTAATAGTCTCATTGTTTCATATGTTTATCTATGTTTTCAAATGCTTGAACATTTATAATAGAGTATATTTATTTTCTCATGAAAGTAGATCCTTGACACACTCAATATATTAATTAATAGAGCTGTATCCCTAATCGTTCATGGTCCAAGAAATATGCAAATTCTTGTATTACATTAATAACTTCTGCTGAAAAAGTTTAGTCATTCAGACAACTATTAGTCGTTTTTATCTAACTTGACTAGATTCAATGAAAAGAGTTTGAAGTGTTAATACTATATGATCTTATTTATTGGTCATTTTATTATCATTATTAAAAATGATATAAAAATTGGCCATTAATAATCAAGTCAGAAAAAAATATGCAAAAAATGATCATAAAATGATCATTCAATAATGCTCACTTCTAGATCATTTTTATGACATTAGCTTAGCATCATTTATGTGCAAGTATTTATTCGATTTCTATGCGATTTTTATATCATTTTTGAATTATTATGAAATGATGATCAAATGACTAAAGAATGATCATAAGTGGACCGTTAATGGTCTGCCTAAAATCAGAAAATTTCGCTTCGTTTTTTATATAAGATTAGTCTTGATGCTTAAACGATGCATTAAAAACTCATCAAAGACACTTTATTTAGGTAGTTAATTAGTTTTGGATATTTTTACTGTAGGGGCACTATTCGAATGGGTTAAAAACCAGGAAACAGTGTTTGTAAAGCGGAACGGAAAAAGACGTAATTTTTGTGTGATATTTTTTAAATTTTAATTGTGAAAATGTCAAGATGTGTGATTTGAGAAGCATAAATCTTCGCTGTATTATAGTTTACATTGACTATATGTGGGTATCAAACAATTAATTTTAATTGGTGTTTGAACTTGTATTATTCTACCAGCAAAGATATATGATGTTTGATTATAATCATCAAAACATTGTTCATCTATTATATATGAAATTAATGATAAAAAAGATTAGTTTGATATATTCTGCGTATTACTCCAGAGAAATGTATAAGATATCAATCCTAGGATATCAATGAAACTTCTTGTACCCAAGATCTTGGATTAAGAAATGTCACAAGATCTTGGAAAAAACACCAAGAAGCCAAGATCTTGGATTCTTGAATTTTTCACTCAAGATCTTGAAACACCTTGGCTTACTTCACTCAAGATCTTGAAACATCCTGGCTTACTTCACTCACGATCTTGGGTTAAGAAATTTCAAGATCTTGAGTGAATCCACTCAAAATGTTGCAAGAGCAAGAGTGACAACTTTTCTTCACATTTTGTTTTTATTTATGACAGCTGTAGTCATTGGGTATACGACCATATAGAATCATAGATTCTTCCTTAAATAACTATGGTCATGAAGGAAAAAAATTCGAACTTATTCTAAGTGTGAAAATATTCGCACTTATATTTACACTAGAATGTAAAACAAAACGATGATTCAAGAATTTCCAAGATCTTAGTACAAGAAGTCAAGAAATTACAGGATATTCAGGACCTTGACTTCTTGAAATTTCTTGATATATTCGTACCACGATCTTACTGAAAAAATTCAAGAAGTCAGGATCTTGGTTACAAGAAGTTTCACTAGGGAAGACTGTACGCATAATTATATTTATATCCTAACAAAGTTTAAGGTAAGTGAAAGAAAATCCATTTAATTTTTCATTGTTTTTCTTTGACTAGACTGAAATTTGAATTTATGACGGACTGTGTTTGCGATATCGAACGTAGTCTCCACTGAACGGAGTTAGTCTATGGTTGAAAAGAACAAGAGAAAAAAAAGCAGCCGATATTAACTTTGAAAATATGTCCAGACTCATTTGTATGGAACGAAGACTTCTCACTTATATCTCTGAGTAGCACTAACATAGAACTATCTCTGAAAAATTATTTGAAGATATACTTCTAGAAAATCTGCTAGGTCTAAAACAAGGTTTTCTAGAAGTATTTCAAAGATTTGATTAGTTTTGAAGATTTTGAGGGAAACCAAACATCAGATTCGTGGTCTATGCGAAAAACTCTAGGTAACTTGGAAAAACTGCATTGAATGACATACCTGATTAGTCTCTTTTGAACAAAAGAGAGTTGATCGAAAATTTTCTACCTGGGAACACTTTCCAAAAACAATGTTTTTGCTCGGAAATCTTTAAAATCAATGCGATATAGTCTAATATCGTCAGCGAGCATAAATATACCAAAATTTACAACGTTTCCGAGAAAAAACAGTTCAGCTTGACAGCGCAAAAGAACTCAATCCTGTACGGCTCGACCGAGAGACGACACGGATATCAAACATGAATATTCTCAAATTGAAGCTGAATATATGACTACTGAAACGCATGACGAAGCGGACAAAACTCTGAAACAGTTTAACAAAAAGACCAATACATCAACCTCATTCTTATTTTTCTTGTTTATTAATAAAATAACAGTAAAGAAGAATACACACAACGATAGTTCATGAAATCTTAAGTAGATAATTGGAAGTACCATAGAATAACATCACATAACCAGCAACAAAGACAACAAACTCAGCTCCCAATGCCCATCATTTTGCAGTTACATAGGCTGCAAACACTGTAGAGCTACAAGCACCCAAGGCTAATAAATTTGGTAAATAATGGAATCTTCAAACAACAATAGCAATAAGAATGTTCAGAATAGCGTCACAGTCCCAGAGTATGAGCCACAATGACATATTAATACAGGTGATTTATACCAAGCCGAGATATTTAAAACCGTCAAATTGAACAAATAATATTGAACATGTGCGATTGATGGCATTCGCGAAATCGATACGATGCTGGTAGCCTGCAATACGTTTGCAATGGAGAAATTGTTCAGTATCGGGATAAAATAAATAAAGCACTCATTTATTGACGACGAGGGCCGGTGACGCTAGTTTTTTCTTAATATAAGAAATGAAGAGAAGTAGCAATTGAGCAGAGTCAAGAGAAAATGGGAGAAAAACGATGACGCGACAAATGAATTCGTGACAACACGTTGAAAAAAATACAAGGCTGGTCAAAATGATTATTATCAGTAGTAAAGGCAAGATTATTCTCACATAATGTTTTTCTCTTCGGATGTTTTCCAACAGTAACAGGACTACTACAACTCGACCTCCTGGTGACGAATATCACGTTTGTTGTACCGTTACAGCTGGTACCGTTACATTAGCTTCTATACGTCGAATGCATATCTTGTTGTCTTTTGTTGATATGATTTTATCGGGAAAAAATGGTTTACAAAACGTCCTACCCTAGTCGAGACTCCCGGCAAAACTCCCACGGGACTCCTATCACGGGGTCCTGCGGGATCCTGTAGGAGTCAGGTGGGACTTTCAAGGGATTTCTCAGGACTCCTGAAGACTCCCGTGGGACTTTGAGTATTCTGAGGACTTTCGTTGGACTCCCGCAGGACTCCAAACTTCCACAGAAGTCCCACGGGAGTCTTCAGGAGTCCTGAGAAATCCCTTGGATCCCGCAGGACCCCGTGACAGGAGTCGCGTGGGAGTTTTGCCGGGAGTCTCGACTAGGGTACTTTTCACGTTCTATCCGGTGAAGTTGTTCGCATTGCGAATAGAAAGCGTTTAATGGTAGAAAAAAACAGCTTTCAAAGCCGATTTTCCTCGTTTCTCAAAGTTTGAGCACGTGCTGCACCATTCTACGGGATTACAGGACGTGGGGTGACATCTATTTCGCACGTACTCGACGCGGGCTATTAGAAAAATAGGTGCCCGTCTTTGGCCAAGTACTTTCAGGGAAAATATCACAGGATTTTAGTCTATTTCTAAAAGCATATCTTGTTGTCTTTTGTTGATATAATTTTATGGGGAAAAGTGGTTTACAAAACGCCCTACTTTTCAGATAAACGAGATTTTTAAATATTTTCCTGTGAACATAGTTAACATTTCTGAACGTTTTGTCCACTAGTGATTTTGTAGCTCTGCACATATAGAAGCTAATGTAACGGTACCAGCTCATGAAAGAGTTTCACTAAAACATGGTGACAATGCCTACAAAGGGACTATTCTGCTGGGAAATGGAATTTCCACAGGTCTAGAAGGCCACCATGCCATTGTTTTAAAATTTTTTAAACGTGATATTCGTCACCAGGAGGTCGAGTTGTACTAGTTCTGTTACTCTCGAACAATTCGGACAAAGTCGATGTAAATGTGGTACGTTCTCGAAAGAACAACCCAGCGCAAAGATTAATGCGTTCTGCTCATAAAATCAGGGGAAAGGCGTTGATGGTAGCGATCTTTTTGACTATCCTGGTATCGGTATAGCGATTTGTACATATTCTGGACCAGGATAAGGGAACCATCAGAAGGTCCATAAGTTCAATTTCGAATGGAAGAGCTTGTTTGTACTGTACTAACTATATATACCGAATGTTACGAAAATGTACAGTGTCGCTACTGCTCATGAGAATAATTAGTTTAAACTTCAGAACAGAGTTAAAATTGATTTAAATAGATAATTTCACTCACTATTTACTTCTACATTGATTCTTAGGAATGATCATAACGAGATGATGTATAAAAAGATGCTGCGCAAACGCATCTGCCAATAGAAAGTGAATAAATGTCAACGGTTTTTTTCTTTCTTAAAAAAAGCTAATTAAGTTTAAAGCTACATTTACAGTACAAAATTTTCCGAGTTAACTCTGAGCTAAGTTTTCTACCAATGATCTCTCTTAACACTGAGTTAACTTTTGTAGTGTAAACGTAGCATAAACCAGCTAAAAATATTTTATACTTGCGGAAATGCCGCGACGCGCCCATATCGGTGTAGTTTGACAAATACATATGTGTTCGATTTCAGAACTTTTTAATCTTTGTTAACCGTGTTTAGAATTTACTACTATGATTATGCGTTTATTCCGTCGTCTGTCTAGAGCAACAAGGAAAAAATGTTCAAGAAGCAAGAAACTAATATAAAGATTAAACAAGAAGAGTATATTCGATTATAATGTTATTGTTTTATCTACTCCTTCAATGAAAACAGATTTTGTTTGTCAGATAAATAAAAGAGTGTGTTTCTTTTTTCGTGTCGTTTTCATAATTCTGTGAAGACATTTGTTAAGTTTATTTTGATATGAGGGATTCTTTTGGAGCATTGATTAATTGGTTGTCCTATCGATTCATTAATAAAGTCTAACAAAGCTCTGTACATTGACACGTTACCTTGGCACTCTTAACAGAACTTTTTCCGCTTGATGTAGTGCTTATACACATGGAGTCCTCCCTTATGGTTGTTCAAGTCCATAAATTATTTCCTGGTGTACTAACAGCTTGTTTGATCGGCAGCTAAACTGAATGAGCGCTCTACATTTTCTTCTAGACATCAATTTTGAATTTCTCTTTAATCATGCCTAAAACACGATCTAGTACAAAGGTAAGTCGAGTATAGCAGCCACATTTCGAATTTCTTTGCATGTTGTCACATTTTAGACTGATGCTAATAATAATCAACAATCAATTCTACATGAAGATCTATCAGTTCCAGCTCTACCCATTCGAAATGTGGAAGAAATTCGTGCAAAAAATTTAGAATCAAACCGAATATTTTTAGAAAGTTTATTACTAACAAAGGTTGAATTTTTTTCTCTTCTTAAATATTTGTCAACAATGGCTTTCTTTTAGTTGCGCGATGATTTTAAAGACATTTCCAATTCATTACAACCCAAAAAAGAGCCGAAAAAACGTCAATAGTATGTGCAGAGTAATATCTTCCTAGTACTTCCACACTATCTGGCCGCTTATTTTAGTTTAATGGTCACAGAACAACAACCTGTTCGGCGTTCAAAACGTTTACTTCATATGGATCCGGCTGGAAATAAATTACCATCTCCGGAAGTTTCAGAGAATGAAGATGAAAATAATGGCTCAGGATTGGTGGTCAGTTACGAACGTCGTTCACTATAAGTATAAAATTATTTTTCCTCTTTCATTAGCAATCGTATGAAATGGTTCCAACCACCATTCGTCGTAAATCTTATAAACGAATCGAGCCGTTAACCGAAGAACAACAAGAAGTGGTTAATAACAGAATAAAAACAATATTTTCAACAATTGAAAACCATCAAGATTCAACAAAGTTTGTCCTATTCTTCATCTGCTAGATGCAAAGCCAGTCACTGTTTCTGTTTCCTCTGTGTGAGATATGCAGTACTCTGCAAAAATAGTTATTTCCCCGCGAGACAACAACCCAGATAGAAAATAATTTGAAATTTCGTGTGGATGTAGTTATACATTATACGCTGATCTCTCAAGAAGTTCCAACTTATTAGAATGAATGGTTTTCGAAATATTGCTGAAGCTCAAGCAATTAAGCTTGAAACTATATATAAATAACTCAAAAAACATCAGAAACTATTTCCTAAAAATTTCAGATCGAAAGGATGTTTCAACACCGAGTTATGTCTATTTTTAATAGTGACTCGCTCTTAAAATGTTTTTAAATACAAGAAGAGATTGATTATCCCGGTGGATGAGAAATGTTAGCCCTTTTAGTCAAAATATGAGGTGGGATATGTCGACAATCTTGTACCCAAATGAGCTGCAACTTCTTTGAGGATTAACATATAATTTCAATTAGCTATCATAATTAACTGACAGAGAATATTTACTTTTGTAGAATACTGTATGATTATTCAGATATGGAATTATTAGAAGAAAATGTTTTAAAACTCACGCCGGATCGTCTAATACAAATGGATATCCATCCATCCTCGAATTTAACAGCAATTATCGGTTGTGATAGAAAAGGAGCGACTGGACTTCTTGTTAAAGTAAGTTTTATTGACGATCTTAAACTTGAGTAGTTAAATATCGTCTACCTTTGAGTCGTAAGAAACACGATGATGGACTATTTGACTGATAACTGGAGCTATATTTGAACTTTTTGCTTTATTATTAGTCGGTTAATGATGAACTATGGTCAAAAGTGAATTATATTTTTCACAAAGCTTATGCAACGTGTATACGTTTTGACCGTTTAAATCCAAATTTATTTTATTCATCTTCTTACGATGGTACTTTTCGTTTATATGATATATCTACGAATACATCAGACGAGGTACGGAGTAATGTGCTCTCTTCTTCAAGTGGCTGTTACTATTTCGTAGAATGTTCGTTGCAGGTTTATCGTGTCCCGGATGGCAACGGTATTACATGTTTTGATTATGTGTCAGATAATACGTTTTTGGCTACAATGGAAAATGGAGATGCGATCATGATGGACTTTAGATCAAGGTGAGTATCTAACAGCAAAAAGCAAGCACGTTCTATACCTTATATTAACATCTATGATTGGATTGAAAGTCAAAGTATAATTCAAGTTCTAATAGACTTATAGCTTGGTCATAGACTAATACGCTAATTTTTGACTATTTTTAGTCCAATTGTTGTTCATCGATATGATTTATCAAAAACACGTTTACGTACTATTCATGTTAATCCTTGTCAACCTAATGAATTTTGTGTGGCTGGTAGAGAAAGGTCAGTTTTATGTGGTTACTATCTGATCAGGACGGACAGTATTCTATTTTTGTTTGAAATAGCGCTGTTCGTATATTTGATGTTCGACAATTAGTTGAAGATACACGATCATCATTTATCTATTGTTTATCGACCAATCGTGCCTGTTATGGAGCTTATTATAATCATTTAGGAACATATATTATGGCAACAACAACTGATGATCATTTGGCGTAGGTTAAAAACAGTTCGAATTAAAGAAAAGAAACTTTGGATTCATTTTGCAAACTTATAACTGTCAGAACACTAACTATCTCAGCATTTTTGTCATGAATCGGAAAATCTCAATGTTTGTAAACGATCCTGTACAAAACATCCAGCCTGAATACAGATTGGCTGTCAATGAGAGTTACAGGTTGAAAATTCTCCTTCAAAAAAATTTGAAGAAAACTGAGGGATAAAAAACGCGTCGCTTTGATCACGATCCTTAACAGCTGACTTTTACGTGTAGTTGGCTATCTATCTGATTCGGGTACACGCTTCTCTTGTGAACATATTTACGGTTTTAATCTTCCATGACGTCATTCGGACAGTCCGTTGTTCTAATGATGTTCTCCCGATTTTTCATCCTTTTAGTTCATTCAAATATTCCGATTTCTCATCTGCTGCTTCGACAGCCGACATTGATCCTACTCATCGCGTTTCACATCAAAATTATGTCAATCGTTTTGTGACACCATTTTGTGCCATGCCACATCCAATCCATGCTGATCAATTCTTGATTGGATCAAGTAGAAGAGAACGTCAAGTATGTGAAACTGCTTCTTACTCGTTTAACTTGAAATTGTTGTATACGTGAGTGTTATTATAGATTCACGTTGTCGGCGTTGATTGTAAAGTTTCATCATCATTAGAAAGTGTCAATTTAAATTCATTATGCTCCGTGAATATTGCACATCGAACACAGCCAATTGTAGTTGGAGGCAATTCAAGTGGAAGAATTCATGTATTTACAAAACGATAATAATAACCTAGCTTGCATTAAACTCTGCGTGTATCTAGTCAGATAAATCGTTTATTTTTTTGTGTCAGATTTAGATAAAGTAATGAAAACTATATTTCTATTTTTTTTATGTGTATACCAATATATATTGAAGCATTTTGTGCATTTTTGAATAACTGTGTTGTAAAGTAAAGTAGATATGTAACTGACTAAGAATATTTAACATTTAATAGCAACCACTAACATTTTAAACGAGAAACTGCAGTATAAATAGCAGAAAATATGCCGAACATTTCGTAAATTTCAGTTTCTTTCTTGCTTGCAAATTTCCGTCTGTATTTTTAAATTCCTGCGTAGATGAGAATGGTAAAAAGAAAGTGTAGTAATCTCAAATCGTTATCTGCTCTAAATATTGCTCATCGAAATTCAACAATTATCATTGAAATAAATACATGAAACAAAATTTATGTTTCAAAAAGACAATAATAATGTCCTCGCTTGATTTGAACTGTACATATATCTAATGAAAAAGAAGTTTTTATTTCTTGTGTTAAATAGTGTAAAAAAATTGTTTCAATTAATACTCATTTGTACAAACTACAATAGTTGAGAATAAATCTTTCTTGTTGGTAGATAAAATAAAGCTTGATTCAAGTGTCTTTTAATCAGAGCTGGGCAACTTCGGCTAGATACAACTCCAACTCCGAATTAAAATCTGTTCGTTCTTTTTCTAACAAAAAACTAAGACTAAGATTCAAAAATTGGCGTCGGTCAGTTCATGTAGTTTCTTTTTTTCTTTTAAACAAGAAAAGAACTCTACTCTCTACGGCAAACTGCTATTAAAAATCTTGAGAAATACTTCAAGCATAATTTTCGTGTAGAGAAAACGCTGTATAAAATGCTCAATTTTAGGACTTATAGGAAAATGCCTTGAAATTTTTGACACAAGATCATACAGAGTTGTGCGGGGTCTTATTTTGATCAGGAACGTTTGCTCTACGAATCTATGAGTTGAAAAAAAATTTAATTGCATAACTATCCAAGAAAAAGCTAATATTTGAAGATCCGATTTTCGAGGCTCTTAGAAAACTTGCTTGAAAACCGCGAAAAATTACAACTATAACCGAAAGCGATAGAGATTTCAGGCTATCTTTCAATGTGCGTATCTCAAAACCGATTTTTTGACCAAAAATCACCATTTCTAGGGGCAGGAGGGCGGCTTAAGCCGTCCGTCATGTTTTCTTTTTATAATAGTATGTGAAAAAAATCATTACAATAAATCAAAATTACATTTCAACAATGTTAATTTTGAAAGCCTAATCTTCGTTATACTACTACGATGTGGTCGAAACCAAAAACCTGATTGCGAAAAACACCCTCCACAAGAGCTAATGTAGTCGAAGTTGAAGAAATTTTTAACCGGAGTTTCAGAGTTGGAGTTAACAAAATCTGTCATCAACTCAACTCCAGTCGTTTAAACAGTAAACTCCAACTCAGCTCTAGCTCCGCAAAAAAAGAGCTCAACTTCGAAGTTGAGTTCCCCAGTTCTACTTTTAATCTTTTACTTTTCGACATTCAGTGTATGGGTTATGTTGTATTTAAATAAATAAAAGATAGATGATGACAGATACAAACAGGAGGATAGAACACGTTTGAGCAGTAATTATGAGATAACCAATTTTTAGTCTAAAATTTGATTCAGATATAATAAAATTAGCGTCATTTTGAAGCTTAATGGTAAAGAATGTTAACTTAGACAAGTTTTCAAATCATTTATTAACAATGATTTGAAAGTCATCTTTAAGATATACAAAGATATATGGACTTTATTCTTTAAACTGATCAAATACTTGTTTGCTATTTTCTAAACTGATTTGAACAGACCGATTTGTGATAGGATAATTAAGTTGTGAACTATTGATAGGTATTATAAAAGTTTATTCCATTATGCTATACCACATATATACTTACAGTTTTTGTTTCAATTTTCTTCCTTTTTATAAAAAAATATGAGGTCAAAAGCAAACACATTTACATTTTTAAGTTTTTAATGCAACAAGTGGAAGAAAAGAACTTGTTAGATTTAAACTTAAAGATCACAAACACGCCCACAACAATAACAAAAAAGTTTATTTTTTGGAATGAAAAACAGAGAGAAATAGATAACATTGAAGTGAGAAATATAAATAAACAAAATACAAGACAATAGAAGAGACCACCAAAAATTGATAGTCACTGTTTTATTAGTAGTTAAATGTTTTTCTATTGCACATATCGAAACCTTAAAAAGAAGATAAAACCTGATTTCAATTTGTTCGTATGTACAAGAAAAACACTAGAAAAAAGTGTTTTCACATTGTACTCAATGGACAATAAAAATAAAAACTATAAACGGTGGAAGAAACGTGTATAACTAACTAGAAGAACATGAATTCTTGACAGAAAAAATAAGTTAAAATAAGGCAACTAAGACATCTATTGTCATATTACAATAAGAGAAGAAAAATAGATAGACATTCAATTTCATTCAAATTGTGCTTGATTAAATAAAATAAAATACTTTATAAGCCGACAGTATGCATTGCTTCAATTATTTTAGCAACGATATACTAAAATAAATAAGAAATGAATGTGACAAGATACAATTGCATTCAATTTGAAAAGCAAACGATGAGAGATCATAGTAAAATAGACTAACAAGAGAACCTCTCGAGGTGATAAAACGCTTTTTGCTCGGAATGTAGTGCGTTATAGATTATCGATCATGTTGATTCTGAATATGGCCATGGGAGCGGTCCTTAGCCCTTCAAAGACCCGGTTTCTAGAAACCAGCTTTTCAAACTCTAAAAGACAATCAGAACCTTTCTTAATGAGGCATGATTGTAGCCTGCAAATTTCTGATTAAAATGAGACATCTTACACGACCTTTCTTTGCAAAGTTATAGAATTTATAAGAAAAGCCCTAAGTTAATATTTTCCTTTCTTATTTCTGTAGCTTTGAGTTGACAGTGAATACTTAGGACTTTTCTTGTAAATTATTTAAGTTTGCAAAGAAAGGTCGTGTGAAGCTGGGAGATGTCTCATTCTAATCAGAAATTTGCGGGCTACAATCACGCCTCTTTAAGAAAGGTTCTGAGTATATTTTAAAGTTTATGAAAAACTGGTTTTCTAGAAAATCGGGTCTTTGAAGGGCTAAGGGCCACCCTCATGATCATATTCGGAATCAGCATGATCGATGACCTATAACGTACTAGATTCGAGTGAAAAGCGTTTTATCACCTCGAGAGGTTCCCTCGTAAGAAAAAGAAGGCTATTAGGCTATATTCTTGTTAGTATCCTGTTGACTTCATCAGCTACAGTTCACATCACACAAGTCTCGATAAGAAACTAAGACTAATCTCTTGCGTGAACACTGATTTGATCTGAAACCTAACAGGATGAAGACTAATATGTAATTCATACTTTGGCTTCCGTAACTGATCGATATTTCACCATTTTTCCGTATGTTTTATATGTTCTTATTGTTCCCATATTTTTTGCTTCCTATAGAGAAAACATCAGTTATGAAATACATTCTAAAAAAGTTAAAGAACAAGAGAGTTTACTTTTATTAATATTTGTATTTGTTGGAGATTTGGCTTTATGATTGGTTCGTCTTTTAAATCACTATACTCAAATTGCCAGTCAATTTGATATTGGCCCAAAAATGATATTTCAGTTATAAATAAAATACGTCTACAAAAAGAAAAATTGAAAAAGAATATCGATATTATTATTATTGATTCACATTCAAACGATATACTTTGATGTAGCCATCAACCAACCCGGCGGGGCTTCACAGCAATTGATATGTGCAATATATGTATCAGTTTTGGAGTATTTACCACTGTCAAGTCTCTGAAAAAAAACGTACTGATGATGAGTAACATAAAATCTTTATCGATAAAAGCAATCGAGATGGTGAAATTTTGCATCTAGATTAAATGATCATATGATTATCGCGTTGGAAAATGTAAATAAAGATGAAAGATACCATCTTCAACATAGCTCACTCGAAAAACAGTTCACAAAGTTTAGCATTGTCTATCACTTTGTAGTCTAAAAAATTCAAAATTTATTTACTTACATTTAAAATATAAAATCCCATCGCTTCATGTGCAATATAAGGTCGTACAAGTCCATCTTTGCCAATATGTCTTGGATAACGTACACGTCGTACAAGTTCTTCATTTGTTGCAGCACTGCAAAATAAAATACAAAATATACTCTCAAATAGTGAACAATGCTTCATACACTTTCTGACCGTTTAATCATGTCCAATGATGTACTGGCAAAATCGACAATACCACCAGTCGGTCGTGTAACAAGACCAATAAAACCTTTTCCAAGACCTTTAACAAATCCAGATGCTCCACCTTGTTTGGCACCTTCTACCGGTTTTTTTACAACTCCAGTCACACCATCAAGAAAACCCTTTTAATTAAAAGAGATAAAAAATTAATAAACAAATTGTTAGAACAATTTGAATTTAATTTACCATGACGATATTTTTTCCTCCAACAGCAATATCTTGTGTGTTATTTGTAGGTTCTTTTCGTCGAATACGATTTTGTTTATATTCTTCATCAAACGTCAACGTAGCTAAACCTTTTCCTAATACGCCCGTTATTTTTGAAAATGCACCTGCAGCACCACCAACAGCCGACCCAAATAAGGTTTTCACACCAGTCACAACACCTTCAGCAAATTCAAATGGACCTTCGACAGCACCCTAAAAATAAAGAAAAACTTGTAAAGTAATATTGTTTGAAAAATATTGCATTGATCATCAATAGGATGCTAGCAGTAGGAATATTATTTCTTCTCAATAAAACTATTAAAATTGAAAGTACTAACTTCACTGAAACAAACGGTACACTTTATAGATTATTGTACTCACTTTATATGGTTCATAAAATAATGATTCAACACCTTGAGCAAGTCCCCTAATAACTCCAAATGGATTTCCTAACACATCGAGCCCCAAAACGAGGACATGTATTTGTTTCATAAATTGATTTTGATAATGACTACCCACTTCAGATGTTAATCTTGAAAATGTTTGTCTGTCCTGCTTACGTTCATAATAGCCTAATCTAAATGATTAAAAAAGATAAAGTGAAATTAAACGTACACAGATATGTTTATATTTACAAACCTTAAGATAACATCTTGTACTTCAGCTACATTTAATGTTTTTAGTAGAAACCTAGCAAATGGATATTCGGCTAATAATTCTTCGCTAGGATTGGCACCATGCATTGAAAAACTAACATGTATCTTGGAAAAAAAGACAAAAAGAGAAAGCCATTCAGATGAAGATATCACAAAATTAAAATAGCATTAACATACTTTTAATGGTGATAAATGAATTTGATCAAAATACATTTCCTTTTCACCGGATGGACTATTTGTTTGTTCTTTAATTATGGTACTTAATGGTTTATTTATTAATTCCAAATCTGTATCCATGTTAATAACGGGAGCTGTAACAGGCTATTAGATAAGAAACAAAAATATTCATTATTTAATATTCTTTTGAATCGAAAAAGTGATCAGCTAATTAATAACCTTTTCAGATTTTATAAATGATAAAATCGATACAATAAGACCTTGATCAACACAAACAGCAAATTCTTGTATAAGTAATTTAAAATATCTAAATCAAAGGATAATATTGATACATTTCAAAAAATAATAAAATGAGATAACTCACTTGAATTGCATAATATTTGAACGTACACCTTTTGTTTCATATATACTTAACTCAATAAATGGTTTTTCAGCTAGAGAAAAAATGAAGTATAAATTTGATTGTCTATTGAATGATAAATATCATTGTATATGTACCTGTATCAGTTTCTGTTATTTTTGACGTTATAGGATATAGAATAACAGGAAATATTGTATAATCCAATTGATTGTCAATCTAAAGAATACATTCTATGATACATCTAGACAAATGTCAATGGAGATTCTCAAACTGATCTTCACTTTATACTTTGAGTATTATGAAGTATATAGTGTGTATTTAAATATTTGATATATGTGTTTAAAATGTTAATTACTTGTACACGATTAATTCGAACATGTAAAGCCGCTTTGGTTACTGACCAAGCATAATCAATCCATAGACCATCTAAGGCTTGACGTCTGACTTTTATCGTACGACCACGTTGATTTATTAAATCGCCTGTATTATCGTCAATAAATATTACTTGCTAAACACATAAAATATTTACACTATTTTCAATTGTAGAAATAAGATCAATGATACAAATCTTACTCTATTTTCCATTATTGAGTATTTCTGTTTTCTCAATTCTAGATCATCTGGATTGGTTATCTTCTTATCCTGATGTACTTTATATGTTTCTTCTAATGCATGATTTAGATCAGAATTAAATGGTCTCCAACGACTTTTTCTCTGTTCAGTCCATACCACTTTTGATTTATTCATACTAATATAGAGTAATTCTTCATGTTTAATATCGTCGACAATCGATATACCAATATCATGAATACCAATTTGAATACGTTGACCCATTGATTCAGCTAAAGTTAGTACCTGAAAAATAAAAATTAATCTATAATAGAGCGACACAACACATCACTTCGAATGTTATATCTTACACCAGATGCTTGTTCAATAATATTAGTGTTATCAGCAAATAATAGAACTGTTTGAACACCATCAATAAACGATGTATAATTTATTTGGTGATGTTCACCAATAAAACCACATTGAGGCTGAAAATTATGTAGAAAATAATCATTCATAAATGAAAAAATGTGACTGATGACTGTTTCATATTTACGGTTAAATCCAAACTTGTTGTATTGCCTTGTACCGATGAGATAAGTGACCTGGGTTTCATTGGATCAACCCATGTATAATAAACATAATTTAGTGGTGGAAGTACTTGACTCTTACTAAATTTAAAATAAAATGAATTCATAGAGATGAAAATTTTTTATCTAATTTTTATTTCCTACCTTTCCTCTTCTGTTTGATGAAATGTAATCGAATCATTTTTAAGACAATTGACAATCATTATAGGTGCATCACCAATTTTATAATCACTAAATATCAGTCGAACACCATTAAAATCTGTCGCTGTTACTTCAACGTTAATTGCCGGACGATCCTTTATCAAAATAAAAATAAAAAGTTGATCAACACATTCACAAACATTATGAAAAGAAAAATATCAGACTAACCTTATCTTCCATTCTCAATAATGTTCGATGTTTTTGATTCATTATAAATGGTTGACTTAATACATGATTTCGTTCTGTATAACGAACACGCATTAAACCTTTTTCCATACTATGAGGCCAAAATGGAACAACCTAAATTTAAAAGTAGAAAACAACAATAAGGACATTTATTTAAAAAATAAAAAAAGACATATTTAATATACTTACCCCACCAGGATTTAGTGGACCCCATTTATCTTGTTCTTTATCATCCACAGTTTCAATAACTTCAAGTTCAATCTTAATAAAATTAAACAATAATAAGATGATATTTCTATATTTTCTTGTTTTTTGCTGATAAACATACTGTCGAATTATTAATGATAATCATTGATGGTGATAATGTTATGATTTTTGACATACCAAATGAACTTGTCACAATTTCCACACATAACTAAATTAATAAACAAATGAGATATCATCAATATTTTCTCTTCACTTACCATGTATGTTTTATTATCTGGTATTTTACAAATGGCCACTCCAGTACTTTTAATAACATCAAGAGAAAATTTTTCACACCAATTTGTATCAGCATGATCAAGCTGAGCAGTTCTTACACGAATTTGAGCCTAAAATTAGTCAAAAAATGTGATATGATTATCAAATAAGATTTCATACGTTTAACCTTTTTATTTGAATTGGTATCAATTTTTTCTGGACATATTAAAAATGGTGTTTCAACATTAGGAATGTCTGTTTGCTGATTTTCAATCTAAAGACAAGAAAATATAATTATGGTAAAGAAAAGATCAATATTATCAACGAAAAGTAGATTAACAGAACAGATATTTTTCGTTTATTAATTTCATACGTATTCTACAATTGTATAGTTAACCAAAAGTTGTACTTACTTGAAAGTCGAGATCAAACGATGTTCGATTTAATATCCAATATGGTGCATATAATAATATTCGATAAGATTTATGAAATGTTTCAACACGTAATGCCATATTCTAAAATGAGAAACATCATAATTAATTTTAATTTTTTCTTTTCATATAAACTTACTAAAGTGTTTCCAGATTGATCATGAAATTTGATTATATCTTCATTTTTTTGTTCTTCTTGTAAATTAATTGGTTCACTAATCCATTTGAGTTTACTATAATTTAAAATCTTAAATAAAAGAGATTTAAATTTTAATTATTTCTAGTTTTTCTTTGTCATATGCGTGTGTAATACGAACAGTAAATATTAGAACAGAATTTTTATCTCCAGAAGTAACCATTTGTAGATCACTCGGTTTCATATTAATTGTTTCATTATTCTAAAATACAATAATAACTGGAGTCATCTAATTTATGAAATAAGTCAAGTCAAATTTGTAACAATGTGCCTCTTTTTTCATTAACATGAAACTTATCAGAAGATAAGTCATAACTCTGTAGTTACAAGAAAATCTATGATCTATAAGACTGTGCTAGGTATTGAAAGTGAAATCATGTATCTAATCAAACAGATAATGCCTATAGAATAGTAATTACGCTAAGAGACAAAATTTGACTCAATTCTCAAATGTTTTCTTAGGCTCATAGGATGACAGAAAATCAAATGGATATTTAACAGATCGAACATATTTGGAACAAAAATGAAGTATCGTGGATATTATATAAACTTTTTTCAGTATGTTTGACAACTACCATTAAAATAATCTGAACAAAAACCTTTCATCCACAGTTATTAACTTACATTGATTGTACATTGAACATCCAGCGGTAATAAATTTGTCAAATGTAATGCTGGGTGAACGTAAATACTAAATGACTCTTTATCATTTTGGTCAGTATTTTCACTATAAGCGTTATGAACTTCTTTATATATCTGAAGAAAAAAAATCAAAATAACTTTTATAGATTATTAATCGATTAATGAAGTAAAAATACATACAACAAAATGGGCTTCTGAACCATTTTTTAATTTTAATTTTCGATTAGTAGTAGATTCAGCCGTCCAATCGAATGAAAAAAAATCATTTACAGGTTCATTATCGCCACCCCTAAAACAGATAGAAATACAAAATAATGATCAAGAAAGCAAATGTGTTAGGACCGAGTATAATGAATACAGATAAGTCTGTTTCATATTAAACACCATAGACATGTGTCCTTATTATATGTGTTCTTACCGGACATTCGCAGTTAAAATTAGAAACAGGTGATTCAGATACTTTTAATGAAATTTTGTTTAAGGTCTCTCACTCTGTCAAAAATCTATTTTGTCCCAGAATATCCGATCTTGTCAAAATGTTCATAGAATGTGCGTTTTATTCATAGAACGATGACACTCAACTTTTGAACCCAAAAGCATTGAGTTCTCCTAAAAATCAGAGTCAAAAAGTAGGTATTCATGCGGTAAAGATTTCTCATTCTGTTTAATCTGTATTATGATACATAACCTACAGAAAATATGAAAGCGGTAAATCATTGTACCGACGTTAACTGAGATAAACAAAAGTAGAAATTGTTTTTGTCATAAAAGAGAAAAGTTATACTTTCACAGGCAACCAAATCGACACACACACACATATACCAGTTACATATGAAATAAAAACGAACAAACGATGGATGAGAGAAAAAGAAAAAGCTCTTGCATGAAGTCACAACGACAAGATAAATTACGACTTATTGATGAAAACGCTGCTCAAAACAATGTGTTGACGAAGAGTTCTGCATTGAGTTATTTTGTTAAATATAGCAGCACGAGGAGAATCATATCGGGAGTATTGCAATAAAAAATGTTTAACCCTTTCCTTCTTTCTGCATTCCCAGTATCTACTAGATATTAAAGATTATTGTTTAAAGTCGAAAACCCGTAACGAATTTGTTTAAAATTGTGTCATAGTTCCGAGTTACTCCATAAATGCGAAAAGCAGTGTTTTTTTCGATATAGTCGACCTAACTTTTGTTTGAATGTCTTTAATTTGGTTTATGAACGTAACTACAGAGGTAATTTATTTCATATAAAAAGGAAGTTAGAGAAGAAGATGACCACACACTTTTGTGTTTCATACTTTTTCTTTCCAGTTACGTGTGATCGCACGTTCCACTGAGGTTTTAACATGTTGAAAAATTGAGGTCGAATCGGATATGATGAGTGAGAGGTTGTTTGCCGCTCAAACTTGTCAGTTACATACTCAGGTGTTATTCGAATAACTATTTTAAATCGTAAAATCATTTTTACATTTTCAAAAGACTATAGAATGTCGATCCATCCAAGAGCTTCTCGAACATTTTTTTTTTAATGGTGAGACGAAGCCATCCACTTACTACTAGAGCAAATTTATACTTAAGTTGTCTTAAACATCCTAAATGATTTGGGGTAGTACAAGTAAGAACTGGAGCTCTATTACAATTGGAAATGAATAACCTTTGTAGAATTCACAGTTTAGCAGCTCAAGTGACTTTAGAGTGGTCTCAAAATGTGGCCACAACTTGGCTCTACAATTTAAAATTTAGAAAATCGTTTAATGATTTAAGTATTGTGGAAAAAAACTAAACTTTAAATATTTTATTTTTCAAGATTTCCCCAAAACTTCTTTTGAAACCATGAAAATTTATCTCTGTGGCAGAAAGGAAACACTTTGGGGTATCTGTCTACGTATAAATCTCAAAATCGATATTTTCGACTGGAGGGAGCCCTTAAAGTTTGATGAAAGTAATCAAACAAATAAGCCAACTTACTCATCAATGGCAAAAAAGATGGGCGAATGACTGTGAACATATAACAGCCACATTGGCATATAATATTCTTGATTAACATCTATTTTAGTAACACGTTTTGCATTTTTAATCTCGCCAGCTTCAGCATGAAGAATACTTAATGGAACAGATGTACTGTTGTAGATCTTAGAATAAAAAATAAAAGCAAGCTACAACTAGTTTTTACAAAAAGAATTTGATACGTACTTTAACAATTGAACTGAATACAATTCTTCGTCTGTCATTATTCAATTGTACGTCACATAACATTTGAACGGGCCATTGTGAATTTGGTGATAGACCAATATCATAGACTTGTTGCCATGTATGTGTTAAACTAACAGTTTTTACATCATTACCAATCTAAAATGTATTTGTTTTATATTTTATTCGTTCCTCACATTTTTTTACATTGTTCATCCTACTTTAATCGATAATTCTTGTCTACGATGATGGTTTTGTTCTTCAATAACTGATAAACGTGCCATTGATAAACGATCATGTGGCACAGTTAAAGCAACAGATTCATTATTTTTTAATGCATAAGATTTTTTTTTTATCTCAGCAAACTAAACAAACAAAATTTAAAAGAACTATGATAAATGTATTACTAAAGTTACAAGCATAACGTGTTATTAAGGGATCTCAACTGTCTATCGAGGACTTGCGCACAAAACAGGAGTTATACCTCAAGTCCATCTAAATTGTCTAAATACACTTCTACTCCAGTTGCATTATATATGGATAGTAATGGTTCATCTTCACACAGTGGTAAACGTTGATTATAAACATCGTTAAACAAAGCTGATAGATGTTCTAACAAATCTAAACCAGTTTTCGTCAGTGTTAAACTTAATAACTGATCAGCACGAACAATTATAATTTGTTTTGCACTGCTTGGTAACGGCTGATTAATATCTGACTTTTGTTCATTTGTTTGTATTGCTGTTGAATCATTTTGATCATTTGAAACCTATGGATAATGAGACAACACAGACATAACATAATAGAACTTTAAAATCTATAGTTCGTGTTATAAATATGAATAATAATCCTATATACCATATCGAAAGAGCAAAACGTAACTTCTAATAGACTAGTTCAAAATAACGAGGATGAAACCAAAACAAAAATTATCTGATGTTCTCGAATAGTGAGTTCAAATAGCAAAGCATTAGAATATTGCTACAAATATGAGACGACACATTGTCACTAAATCGTTCTGCTGCATATCCCTGCAGTTGTTGACGAAACACTACTAAAACTACTTTTAAAAGCGTAAACTTTAACTATTAAATGATTCTGCATCTATTGGATAAAATAGATACAGGATTTTTTGAACGATTCGTCTATTACTAATAGTTGATCTCGATGCTCTTTAAACATTTAGCCATGAAAATGCAAAAACAATGACTAGGTAATAGATTGATAGCATCTTATTTTATTGTTAGTCGTAAATGTTAACGCCTGTACCATTATATCTGTATTAGTATTCTGTATTCGTTTTGATCGTTTACCTCAGAACTATCCTCGATGTAGTCCTCCCTCTCGCCCTATAGAATAAAATACTGTTTGAAAAAGAAATGATTATTCTCCTGTTGACATACCGGTACGATCGAACATGCAATACTCCATGGTACCAATGTAGCACTTTTCGATTCAAGATAAGGTTCAATTAATGGTTCCCAAGTGAGCATACGTTCATTAAATAAAGCCATTTCAACAGAAACAGTTGATGACAATAACATCTCAAAAAGAAACAAATATGTAAGATTGTTTTACTCATACAGTACGACTCGTATTTTACTTACTACACTTGACCAATTTTTAAGATCCGCTGTTAGATTTGATAAACACATGGCTATTACAGATTTTGTCGATGAACCAAAGCCCACTTCAAGTTTGACTTCAATTGTATCACAAACAAGAATAAGCTGAAAAAAGCAGAAAATACATATATGCAATGATATTTCTTTTTTACAAGACTAACTTGCTGAACCATTACTGTTGGCTGTGATTCCAATTTTTCCTCTATTTCTTTAATTTTTTTCTCTTGTTCAATAACTTCTTTTTGTTCTGATGAGTCACCTGTGACTGCTTGAAGTATATCCATTGTATTATGTTCTAAATTTGAAAATATAATAGCGTAAGAAGAAAAGAGCGTATGATCAACACATTTTTCGATACCGACCTGGACCGATAAACCAAAAACTTGAATCTTTAAATGGTTTTGGATCAAACAAGGATACTGCATTCACTTTCTCCATTTCTTTCGTTGTCGATACCTAAATAAACCGATAGAACACATACTATTTTCAAAACTTAATCTTTTTCCAATCATTGACTCCAAGTTAGACTCTTGACGTATCTGAGAGAAAACTAACTTAATTTTATCATACATAGCGTAGTTAATATTATTTTTGAAGACACTTAATCATAATATAGATTCTCGTTTTCATTACCTGTAACGCTCCTATCGAATTTATAACGTTGATAACTGTTCTGACAGCTGCTGGCGCAATACTAACAATAATATCGGATACTCGAACATCAATTTTTTGTTGATAACTATCACTTATCATAATTAAATCGACTTTAGCAGGCTGTAAAATCTAAAGAACAAAGAACATTTTGGAAGGAATAAAAAGATTTTTTTCTGTGTCACTATATACCCTATATCTAATTTTCGAGAGATTATCATTTGCAATTTTTAATTTAGCAAGATTTGAACTATAAACGGTTAAGTCTTTCACCCAAACATACATTTTTGTATCATCACCAGTATTAAACATTTTCATTTGAGCCGCCATCTACAAAGCAAATAAAAAGATGAGTTTCAGTAAAATTTGTACAAATTTATTGATTCGAAATGTGGACTCTCTCAAACTTACATCAAGTACAAGACAATTTGAGTCTGCCTTATGTTGATCTTCAAGTAGAATAATTTCTGGATTTTTCACGAAAACCTCTACTCTTGTTTCAATATCAACTTCGACGCCATGAGAACGAGATGCAGCAGCTAAAAAGAAGATCATACCATTAAAATTGCTATCTTTTACAAGATATAGTATATACATTTTTCATTTTTCGATGGTGTTTTTGGTAGAGAAAATTGTACTGAGTTACGCGACTTTTGTCGATCGATTGTTGATGGTGATCTTGACACACCCAAAGATTGATCTGATGGATATATATTGGTTATTGCTTTTGATGTTTGTTTATCTTCTTTTGTCACGTGTAGATACTTGTCTTTATCAGCAACATTACTACCGATTGGTAAACCGGATAAAAAAAAATCTTGTAATGTCATTAAATAATCAAGACTAATACATATGTAAAGACTTTCTAGTTGAGCATTGACTGAAAAATACAAGAACAATTTTGAACAGAGAATAGAGAAGACATTGTGTTCTCACTCACATTGTCTTAATGCTATATCTCGCTGTTTATTTTTTGGCTTAAATTCGAATGAAGCAATTAGCACATGATTTGATGGATCTACAGAAAAATGTTTATCCATCATTCTAGAAAGAAAGAAAAAAAAATGAAAAACAAAATTGAGATAGAGAGACACATTATGTCTAATGCTTATTGTTTTTCTTGCCTCGTTACGCCAGCACTCTGATGTGTTTCACGTAAATCATCAAGTAGAAAATTTTTAATTCGTCCCACTGCTTTGTAACTTGAATCGTTCATTTGTTTAAATATCGTTTCAAGTGCTTCAATACGAACATCGGCTAATTTCAAATTCTCTAAACGATCTTGACGTCGCTTTGTCTACAAACAAATAAGAAACAATTTTTTCAGATAGAAAAATATTTAATCGTAATTACCACATACCATATTTGATTCACCCAAATACAATGTTAGTGCAACTGTTTTTATTTCTGCACGAACTCTAACTGTTGTCGTTACTTCTGTATGTGATTCTGAAAAAACATATATAGACAAGAACATAATCAGATTGGATTGGAAAATAGTAACTCTTCAAATGTATTCTTTAAACTAGAACCATAAGAATATGATGTTTGTTCATTATTCAGTAATAGGGAAAAAAAGTGTGTTTAATGATACATCGACTTTCACTTTGTTAATAGAATATCTCGTCATATGTTGAACAAGATCTTACCATGTTGTTTTTGAAGAACTGTTTCACGTAATTTATTTTCTTCTGCTTCTTGATCAGCTGATTTATAATGATATTGTTCCACTGTCTCAATATCGCTGACTATTTGATCCTTGATATTTTCAGAAAAATTTTCCAATAATACTTTCATTATACACGAAAAATCACCTTTTGATAATTTAAACTAAAATACGTTGAACATACAATAACGTTTATAAAGTTAAATATGGCAGAAAAACGAATCATTATTGTCTGACACAAGAGGATAGGATCAACTACACCACTGAGCTTATATACTTGACTACAATCAACCAGTAACGTTCTTTATATTTACTGTTTCTTTACGTGCGGTTGTCTTATTAGTAAAAAGTAACAACATCAATGGCATTTTATACTGCGACATCAAATATTTTAATCATACGTACATGCACTAAATCCCAATCTGCTTTCACGCTCACTACCGGTTCATTTTTCGCTTGGTCTGGATATAATAATCGATTAATTGTCGTCGTTAATATTTCACAATCTAACAAGATTACTTCGCCCTCGATATCATGATTATTATTTAATAAAACCCGTGATGCAAGAACATTTTCAAGTTTAATATTTTGTTGTTCAATAAGACCATGTTTTTCATCTTGTAAAAATTTTGTACGCAATGATAATTTACCTAAATCTAATAGTAATGCTTCATTGGAATAAGAATTTGTTGGTACAAATATATTTGGTGCATTAAACTGAACATCCAACTGTAATTTAAATGCTTGCTCTTGTAATTTTTGAATATTTTCTATAGTCGCTTCAGCATATTGAGATGATGCTAATTCTAGGGCAGCTTTTGCGACATCCAATGTATCCAAAAACGACTATATATAAAAAAAATTTGGATATATTTAAAGTCAAAACAAGGAGGAAAAAGTTACTTTTGTTCTATTCATACTAAGCAATCGTCATTCTACACTTCTTACTTAGAAATGATATTTTCTTCTTTTGAGATTTATTTTATACGTACCAATAGTACATCGATATGTTTAAATAAAAAGACGATATTTGCTTTGGCAAATTTAACTTCCACATTACAATCCACAGCATTCAAATCTTTTTTTTGATCATTTGATAAATTATGCAATATTAGATCAATACGCAACAATTCATCAGCATCACCTTGTTGAGATATGATCTGAAGTGAATGAAAGAATTAGATACACTGAAACAATAACTTATTCACTCACTTTTTTATATTTTGCATGAGGATTTGGATCATATATATTAAAGTTACTCAGTATAAGATTAACGATAGTTTTATTCGGCTGTTGTGATACATTTGCCTTTAGACCTAGACAAAAAAAAATAAGGCATACCACTCAAAAATCAGCTTTAAACTTACCCCCAACACTAATGTCAAATAAGGGAGCTTCTTCTGTAGAAATAATAAAACGAAATTCTTCTAATTCAGCACTTATAGCTAGACTAGGTGTGGCTACGACAGTGTCTAAAACATAACCGTTGAACAGAATACAGAGTCACAAACATCTTTCGATAACTTACCCGGTTTTTTCTTTTCTTTATCTGTCACCGTTGTAATTACTTTGTCATTTTCTTGTTGTTCATTCTTCTTTTTTTCCTCCTCTTGTTCTCTTTTTTTTTGTTTTTCGTCTTCAGTTTCTGTTGGTAATCTTTTTATTAAATTATCATGAAATCTTAGAATACTCAATAATGCTTCTAACTGTAAAATAACTTCTAATTTTGAAAAATGAAATTTGCCAGCATTTTCAATCGAATTATACGGTTCTCTTTTAAACATCGGGTTATCGCGGGATGTCTAAAAGAAGCCCAATTTCTGCTAATAACCATTATTCTATGCAGTTATAAATGTTAATGTAAACATACGTTTAGAAAATGGACACTGATCAGTTTTGTATCGTCATTTTCATTATGCTTTTTGGCTGAGATGAGACGAAGTGGTTCACCAGATTGTGTAACAAATTGTTGATGTAAAAGGATTATATCAGCCAGAGATGCATCAAAACTAACATCGTAAGTTTTAAATGTTGTTCTAGCCAACATCGACACCAGTGATAAACGAAGGAACGGACGTTCATCACTGCCTTCATCGTAGTGATCATTTTTAACACCACTATAACGCCTTGATGATGATTGAGATGATGATTCTTCAATCAAAAGGTTAACCTAAAGAATACGAAAACTTAGAATTAAGAGGCAGAAATTATTTGAAGTTAAATACCTGCGATAACTCAAATGTTGCATCTAACTGAGTCAGTTGAAAATAAGAATTTTCCTTTTTTCTTTTTTTCTCATCAATCTTTGATTGTTCATTTTCATCTAGCTGAGACTAAAAAGAGAAATAAAGATATACAAGAACACAATCATACACTAATTGTCAGTGAACTAAATGCACAAATTACTTGTTCTTCTTGTATTTTTTTCACTGGTGTCATTTCTTCAACTTTTTCCATGGTATCAGCTGCCGACAAGGATATTTGTGATGGTTGCTAGAATAAACAAAACAGCAAAAATATAAACGAATAGAAAACGTTTTCCTTTTGTAAGCCTACTTCAGCTGGTTCGATTTTCTGAATTGTTTCACTTGTATTTTTTGTTTCTGGAAATGGTAGTGATTGAACATGATGAATGATTTGAAACAATCTCTTATCTGATAAACGCATATCAATAGCGGGTATCTGTCCGTCGATTTTCCATCTGTACAAAACAAAAGGTATACGTCTATGGCATCAAAATCAGCTGAGTACAATAGACATACGCTGGCAAATCAGCATCATCCGAATAAATACATTTATATACATTCATATTTAAGGTCATCGGTTTAATTAAATGCAAACGAGTCTCTTGTTGCCTTCGAGCTTCATACCATTTTTCATCTGGAATAAAAAAAGAAATAAACAATAAATAGGTAAAAAAACCAGAAATGTGACCAATTAACATACTTTTCTGAGCATATAGAAGTTGAACAGAGTCTAATTGCAATTGAAATTTTGTATAAGAAAGTTTTCTTGCTTCTTCAAGGTTCTAAAGAAAAAAGAGCATTAAAACTTCAGTAAAGATAAGATTAAATAATTCTTGTACACATACTTTTGCGTTTTCGTGCGATATCTCTTGATCTTCATCAGCTCGTTTCAAGGTCAAATGACCGAAATCCATACAGATGAGTGAACAACCGCTAGAAAAAAAGCAGGTATCAATCCTTAAATAAGATAGATGTGCAGTGAACCACCTACTCTTGATAAACGCCATTCGCTGGCAACAGAAAATAGGATGATTGCATATCAATATTAATATCGAGAACTTTGACTTTTTCTAGATTATGTTTCATTAGCAAATAAGAACGTTGTTTAACATCAGTATACGTTGAATACGCAGCTTGTTTAACTCTTGAAATGAAAAAGAAAGATAGAAATAATGAGGTTTATAGTTCAACCTACCCATATAAATTTCGTGCTGTATCAGGTTCAAAACATGTAACTAGTTTATTGATTGTTGGCTAAAATAGACAAAAAAATGACTTAAACAGTGTGTTAGGAATGATCAATATTGGTATACATAAGAGGAATATTTATTTTGACTAGTGCTCGTTGATATTAAGGGAATAGATTTATTTTTACATACCGAATCATACGTGATTTGTAATGATTGTGATAGAACTTGTATTCTGTAATCTGACTTATATTCGATTGGATTTGTTTCAAATTCAACATTTAAAAGATCTTTTTCTTGTTCAATTAACTGAGGCTTAGCTAATACAGGACGATTTTCATTTAAATTTTGCATATTTGTTTCACCCGTTGTCGATAAACCAAATAGTTCAAATGAACGTAAACCTACAGCAACTCTAAATCATCAGAAGATAATTAAAGAAACAATGACATGTATAACAAATATATGTTTTACTTAATTCCAGCGGATGCTGGACGACGTTTAAAATTGACATTTGTACCAGGTACAACTGCACGAGCAACAATGTTAAAACTAAACAAAAAATCATATAGGAATATATATCGTAGATAAAAAACTATCTTACTTTAAATCGTCAGGAGATAATCGAGACCAAATATTTACATCTAACAATTTTAACCCAATAGCAAGATTGATATCAACGTACTAAATATGAAAATGATAAGATATAGATAAGATTTTGGTTCACTAGCAACACTAGTGATGATGATTTAGCCAATAAAACTAGCGTAACGCTATCGAGAGTCCGACTATTCAAACAGACTAAGAATGCATGCGTTTTCTGCGAAAAGTATGTAGCTTAAAAATCCTCAATTCTTATGCAACGTGTCTAATATTTCAAAATAAATAATTAAAACGGTAACGTTGTTGCTATAAAAAACACGAAAAAATAATTAAAAAAGTAGTGATTTCCATCTCAGAAACATTCTACTATTAAAAAGAGTGGCTCGCTCATCATCTTTAAACGAAGATATCCTTACTTACTTCATTCGGATAATCAGCTGATGATGTATTTTCACCTTCGTATCCAATAGCATCATATAATTTCTTCTTTTCATCAGATGACAATACTTTTTCCAAATCAAGTTCTAGAAAGAAAAAGGTTCAAATTGAATATTGACGACCGTTAAGCTAGTCCTATTCATCAACCAATAGCTTGAAATAAGACATTTATTGTTTCTTCTACCTGGATCATTTTTATCTGTATTTCCTGCCCACCAGGTTGACACATTACCCCACCATGTTTTTGGTTCTTGCTCTTTTTTCTTTATCGCCTTGAAATAAAGAGCGATAAGAAAAGCTTGTTCAACAATTGCTCAATTTCTTACTTCAATTTCAGCACTTCGTCGTATATAGGTTAAATTGAATACATCAAGCTTTTTCTCGATTTCCTAAAGAAACAACTAGTACATGAGTAAAGATCTATCAATTTGTATTAAAATTTCTGATCACTTGAGCTCGTTGTTTTTGTTCATATGTTAATTTTCCGGTTAATTCTTGGAAATGTAATGTTCGATATTCTCGACATCGATCCAAATGTGCTTTGATATTTTCCCATTTGTAACAGTCAAAACGCGGACGAACTTCTTCGTTGACAATAACATTATATGCAAATTTCCACCTGAAAAGCAGCAGAACAATTACCCTTCATGCTGATCTGTTAGTTCACAACAGGTTTGTTACATAACGTTTCATTACATTTGTATACAACTTGTACAAAACAACTTACCATTCTTTTGTATTTTTTGATTGAATTTTATGCATTGATCGATACTTAACAAATTTTGTCTGTAATGCAACATAATCTTGAAATTCAAGCAAATCAAGCAAATCAGAGTACTAAAGTAAAAAGTCAAACTTCAATACTTTTGACAGATGATTTACATCAAAGGAAATTGGAAACATTCTCTACTTTTGTTAATTTTACTTACAAAATTCCCAAAAGTTATTCACAGTTTTGCCCGACAAAAAGCTCAGGCCAAGACATATTTTAAATGATGTATGTCAGTAGAACAGTGTTTTTTTTTTGGACATACTTGTTCTCGATTAATATTAAAACTAATCTGGTCCAGATCAATCATAATATCAAACATCGGACGTTTGAAATGATCTTCTCTTGGCTTTGTAACCATTATAAGTTTAGCAATAACATTTAATGGACGAAGAACTACAAAGAGAAACATACGTTTTTCTTTACAACAATGTAAAACTCTGAATCTTACTGTAAGTGATATCATTTGGAATATTATCTTTCGTAGCTATTTTAGAACGTAAATATTCCTAGAATCGGAAAAAAATTGACAAAACATGAGTTAGTAGATCGGGTAATGTCAGGTATTTCATCCTTTGTAACATACCACAACGTCGTTTCTAGACATATCTGAATGTGATTGACTATTTGAATTCCAATAAAATGCCAAAGAACTTAATTCACCAAGCTAAACAGAAAAAGAAACAAGTATTATTTACAATATTTGAAATCATTCAAAAAAAAATGCCAACTTTGAAAATGACTGGTGTGTCTTCTTTCAGAATAACTGGGTTCCATTCAGTATCGGTTGTCTAAACAAACAAAAAATTGACTACTGATGCAGTTTTTGACACACAAGAGATGAAGACTGATTTCGTTTATTTTTCTCTAATTACTCTTAATTCAATATAATTCAGTGTTAATCCAAAAGAAAACGGATGTCCGGGTTTTGTTGTTTTATCTTCATAAGCAATGTGAATATTTCGAATGGATAATTCTAAATTTCGTATTATTGTCAACTGCATACGTTCAACGAATGTATCATGATCTTGTTGACTTTGTTTCGAATTTTCTAGGTGATATAAAAGATTGAGTAATGAATGAGAAGAGAAAATAAATCAACCTTACCATAGGCTTCTTTTTCTTTTCTTAAGCCTTCAATTTTTTGAACTTCTTTCATTTTCGCTTCATATTGTTCATTTTCGTCCTGTTGTGCATCGTACTGAACTTCTACAATGCATATACGAGAAATATATTAAGCCATGTTATTAGAGAGTTTTGTACTCACCAGTTTTTGGTACAACTAAGATATAAAGACCATCGATATAAGCTTTTGTCGGTTGCTTATAAAGGTTTTTCCATGGAATAACAAGAGTCAATTTTTCTAGGGTAAAAAAAGAAAATAGATACAAATCTATTGCTCACTACACGAGCACAACAACACACCTAGATAACCCGTTGATACTGTTACTGGCAAATTGAGGTCAGCCTACGTATAATTGGAGAAGAGAAGTCAGTCTATTTGTTTTTTTTTTAACATCGTACATACTAACCAACGCATTTGGTTTTAAATACAGCTTTTCCAGAACGACATTTCCTAAAATAGAAAAATGATATAAATAAAGTTCATCTACATCAGTAAATTTATGACTTCTTACCATTCCATAAATCAATTTTTAATTTTTTATAATCTAAATTTTCGATGTAATCACCTAAATACTTATCCAAAATATAAACGACAATATTTTCCAACACCATGTTGTCTTAACTTTATTTCTGTCAAATCGACAGCGTTATTTCAAATATCTAAAAATAATAATTAGAATTTTTACTGTAAAGAGAATAGTTTTGTCACCAAAACCTTCCTCAGCCAACGATATCAGGAGTAACGGTAAGGGTGTAACGCGAGTCAAACTTTGTACTCATTCCGTTGCCGAATAAGTTTTTGGCAACCCTATTTTTCAGGATCTTAGAGAAACTTTTGTAAAGATCTAAAAAAGTAATTGTAGGATAAAATCTGGCAGATTCTAAAGTACAGATTACTCACCCCTGATACCGGTGTGTCAAAGTAGATACAAATAGAAAATTTGAATATTTTTAAATATTGAAAAGATATTAATCTTCAGTATTAATTAAGGGTACCCCCCCCCTCTTTTTTCACCTTGTTGCCAAATGCGGAGTACATGTCCGATTGAGCTCAAATTTATAGCAGGGATAGAACACGTCAGAAAAAAAAGAACACGTCAGAAAATTCTGGGCAAAAATACATCGATTTTCTTTTTCGATGTTCTATCCCTGCTATAAATTTGAGCTCAATCGGACATGTACTCCGCATTTGGCAACAAGGTGAAAAAAGAGGAGGGGGGGGTACCCTTAAGATTCAATAAATTCAAAATGGTCTTCCTCAACAGAAATCTATTTACTTTCAGTTTTTCCAAAAACAAATTCAATATCTCTTTCTGTCTTCTCCGAACTCTTATCCTCCGAAAGCAAACTTTAGTCCAAAAGAAAAGCATTGCGTCATGCATATGAAGCAGATGAGTAACCAGGTGAACTTACACACTCTAAACTTGCCACGGCCACGCTAGATTTTCCACGGGCAGGACGCGTTACGTGGCCGTGGGCATGCATGTGACAAAGCCACGTCACGTGGCTTGCTAAAATTCTTGCAAGCTCGCCATGTTATGTGACTTGCTTTTCTGACTGCCCTACAGAAATGTCCAGTTTGCCTGATCAGACTACTGATCAGTAAACTGTAAGTAAAAAAGTCCTTGTCCTGTTTTCTTGGTCAGGATCTGTTTTTTTTCCTGACCAGTGAAAGAAATCAAGAACAGGACCTGCTTTTTGGATAGTCATCACACATTTAACTAATACTCCGGCGTTAAAAGTGACTATAGTTTTTTCAAGTTTGATTACATCATGTTTTACTCGGACTTTTCTTCGAGAACATGATGTAAACAGTTTTTGAGGTTTTTATCAGCCTCATGATCCCTTTAGGACCTCACAATCTTTATCTGCAAATGCAAAATGGCATGTTTTTACGGAACTGATACGTCAAAGACAAAGGATTCAGTGCAAGTACACAGCAATTTTAGCGCTCTAATGCCTCATGTAAACCCTACTTGCGTTTTCTTGCCATAATGCTGAACTATTTTCGAACTGTTTTAAGTTAATAATAAGCTCTGAGACTTCCAGTCAAGAAATTTTCTATCTTGGATGAAGTTTTCAATCCCGCTTCATGCGCGTCTCAATTATGACTCGACATATAACGGGCATAATAAAGGCGAGAGCAGTTGATGTTTTATGGTTCGCGTATGAATATTACCAATAAGGTGACGTTTGCTGCATGTGAAGAAAACATTCACGCTTGAACTTTCAGAGAGTGTATACCCGGAGATATTATCGCTAACGAGGGAACCTCCCTAAATAAAATATACTCTCGTTTTTTTAACGAAATGTAGTAGGTTATAGGTAATCGACCACGCTGATTTCGAATATGATGCTCATTTGGGTTCATAGGCCTTTCCTAGCTGGTTTCTGGAAAATCAGTTTCGAAGAATTTCCAAAACTTTTTCTAAATAAGTCACAATTGTAGCCCGCAAAATTCTGATCAAAATGAGACGTCACCCAGTTCTACACGACCTTTCTTTACAAAGTTACAGAATTTACAAGAAAAGCCCTAAATTCCTTTTTCTTTGTGTAGCTCTGAGGTAACAATGAACATTTAGGGCTTTTCCTGTAAAGTCTATAACTTTGTAAAGAAAGGTCGTGTAGAGCTGGGAGATGTCTCATTTCGATCAGAATTTTGCGAGCTACAATCGTGGCTTATTTAGAAAAAGTCTTGGGGATTCTTCGAGGTTTCTGGAAAACTGATTTTCCAGAAACCAGCTAGGAAAGGCCTAACCCAAATGAATATCATAGTCCAAATCAGCATGAACGGTTACCTACAACCTACTACGTTTCGTTAATAAAACGAGAATACATTTGGGAAAGTTCCCTCATAAAATCAGTTCGTTATTAGAGCCAATTTAATATTCTGTGAAGTACTCATATCTGACGCACATTTCTTGAGAAATGCCCATTTTTGATACCCAGGATAGCTAAAGGAAGAATGTTCAGCTTTGCGATAATAAGCGTGGTAAGGATTTAAGCCTCTCTACCTTTCTTCAGTGAGACTACCGTACACTTCCCTCACGGCTGATCAGTGCTTGTTTTTGGAAAATGTCAAGACCAGTCCAAGATTTACTGTTTATCTGCAATCAGTAGAAAAAACAGATTTTCTTGACCTGTTCTTATCACTTTCGTGTTCTGGTATTGGAGCCGATCAGGACAAGAAAATAAAAACAGGAAACGAACAACTGTAAGTAAATAAGTCTGTACCCTGTTTTCTAGACAAGATAAACTGAACATTCTCTAAGGTGATATTCCCCAATGATCAGGTGGATCACTGGACCAGTTTTTCATCGAGAGATAAATAAATATACATAGATAACAACTTTGGAGTACCGAAGAGAACTTAATGTAACAAATAAGCTTATTAAACAAAAAGAGTTGAATTTCAAAGCTGTTCTTGTCGAAATTATACGCAATTAATCTGCTTTAAACCGTATAGGGAAAAAATCACAATGCTAAATACGTTTGTCACATGACGTCGTACTTGGCGTGGACACAACCGTGTGCCTACACTTTGGGTGATTTAATTCATACACTTGCAGTGGCTACACCATGGATAAATGTAGGGCCACATCACGCCGTACATGGTCGCGCCAAGGATCGAGTGTGTGAGTAGACCTGGGTAGATCAATCTGTACTTTAGAATCTGCGCCAGGTTTTATGCTACGATTAGTTTTGTAGAGATCTTTACAAAAGTTTCTCTAAGATCCCAAGAAATAGGGTTGCCGAAAACTAGTACTATCCGTTCTTCTTCTGTTATGCTTCATTGGTTCCTGTAGAATAGCTAGATTTGCAGAACAAATTTCCTATCAGCCCAAAATGCACCAATAAGTGCAGTTTATATTTTTGCTGTCACTTTGAGCGCTAGTAGCGCTCAGCAAGCTATATTTCTCTGTAAGTCATACATTTTTTTTTATTCAAAGCACAAATGAAAAACGCACGGAATGATGCATTCAAAAACCAAAAACAGTACAATGTATTTTATAATACACCTGAGTTAATGCATGTCAAGCCTACCATCATTACACGGACAAACTGTGTCACCCATAAAATCGTAAGTACAAACTATGCGCATGCACATTAACCTGATCGAGAAATTTTGAAAGCTAGTTCGTTTAAAAAATAACTGCAGATTTAGATTCTCCAGCTGATAGGCGATTAAGTTGAACACGGTAAATTTCTGATCAATGCACTGTTGAAAAACTTCCCAATGTCGTTTAGTCTATAGTCCTCCCTATCAATGAACTTTTCAAAAAATTATTAGGCAAAGGAATGGGTATAACGTTTTCAGACGCTTCGTGGTTTAAATGTTTAGACGATTTTTTAAATTAATCAACTATGTACAGTCCGAACCTGCAGTCGGTTTCGACCGAACCGACTTTTGAAATTTCTAGATTACATTAAAAAAAAGTTTCTTGAAGTGTGTCGCGTTCATATTGCGCCGTGTCGGAGAACACGTATGAAATGTGTGCAGCCCAGGTGGAAGGCGTCTTACAAGATCTGATGATTTCTTATGCAATCTTGCTACAAGATCTTTTGGCAAGCTCTGGTAAGAGCTTATCCAAGATCATGTATGATCTTGCGGATCATGTTCTCGAAGAAAAGTCCGAGTAAAACATGATATAATCAAACTTGAAAAAACTACAGTCACTTTTAACGCCGGGGTATTAGTTAAATGTGTGATGACTATCCAAAAAGCAGGTCCTGTTCTTGATTTCTTTCACTGGTCAGGAAAAAAAACAGATCCTGACCTTGTTGTAAGATCTTACAAGACCAGTTTATAAGAAATCTTAAGATCTTATAAGATCTTGTAACAAGAAGTTATATGATCTTGCAAGATCTTGTCAGTTCTTATCACAAGATCATACGATTTCTGGTTACAAGATCTTACAAGAAGTGATGACTCATTCTTTGCAACGATATATAGTATATAAAACACAGTTCTTATGACGAATCTTAGAATTTTTTCTGTCTCCAACTGTACACATCAGCTGAGCATAAATAACGTGCATGGGCTATAAGAAACGTGGTTAGATACGTTCCTAAGGACGTCAGAGTCCTTTCTATGTTCGAAAATATTATGAAAAGAAAAAAGCTGTTTTTTAAAGGGGGTCTGTAGGGGATCTATACGACAGAATCAGAGACATAATCTTGTAAGATCTGATAAATTCTTATATGATCTTATGAAATCTTTCAAGGTCATATTCCAAGATTCTTCGCCCTGAGAGGTAGGCAGTCTGTAAACATCGTGTGCGATGGCATATGGAGTATGCTCTGAAGCTTGTCTTATCAACAAGTGCCTCATAACTGAACACATTCGATAGTGCCTCTGCAGAAAGCACGATTCTTGGATCTCACAACTTGTTTCAGATGGAATATTTCCTGTCCAGAGATGGGCGGGTACGAGTAAATACTCGTATTCAGGTATACTCGAGTACAAATTTTTGAATACTCATACTCGTAATCGCGACCTTTTTTAATTGGTACTCGAAAAAGTACTCGTATCGAGTACTCGGATGAAAATCTGTTTAACTAAAAAAAAAGGAATTCAGAAGAGACTGATCGATATACTATCATCTGCTGAAGTTTTTTTAAAAATTTTTTATAAGGCATTATAAAAACCTTATAAGATAATTATAAAACTAAAATCTTACCGAAATCTTATTCAATTCTTATAAGATTCATATATTGCGAATTATAAGAATCTTATAATTACAGTATGCATTTCTCTCGACTAGAGTATATAAGATTTCAAAAGATTTCTATAAGATTCTTATCTGATTTCCGTACTTTCGGTCGGCTAGGGTCTGTCCCTGTTATGTGTTACATTGAATGTATCCTGTTTTCTTTCATATACCATTTCAAGTGAAAGATTCAAGAATCCTAGATCTTGACTTCCCGGTGTATTTTTCAAGATCTTGTGACATTTCTTAACCCAAGATCTTGGGTACAAGAAGTTTCATTAGGTACGATAGATTTGCAAACAAATTTTTACAAAATTATGCACTTTTGGCTTTGAAATTCAAATGTTGGTGCAGTGTAATTTTCAAAAGTTAAAATAACTCAAATTTGAATGTTTACGTTACTGTCAAACAATTTGAACGGGAACTACAAACTGAGTATAATCAACGTATTTTAGGAAACTCTAAGAAAGTTTTTCTTGCTGAAGAACAATGGAGATTTGTTTTGTCAACAAATACAGCCGTGCTATTCAAAATACCGCTCGTAAAACTGAAATCTTTTCGTACTAGCGTCCAAAAATCAGGGCAGGCTTAAAAAAATGTTTTACTCCTCTCTAGTATGAATTTCATTGTTATCGCCCAAATTTTTACTTGAAAAATTACAAAAAAATTTAGAAATGGCTAAAAAGCACCCGTGTGCTATCATTAACTAAATTAAATTTTTGACATGTTTTGACATTAGCGAGACTGTCGAGTCTCTCTTTGTGAAGATGCATAATCAAAACATGATTTAATCGAGTTTGTTTTACTGTCAATCGTAAAGAGTCCTTTAGTCGATTTGACTAACTAAATGTTCGGTTCGGTGACGCTATGGTAATGGTATAGTTAAATATAATCAAAGCAGTTTATAATATTCACGAAACATATCTTTGCAAATTTTTCGCAATTGATAATGTTACAAATGGCGCAGATTTTTGAGATTACTTTACGTCTAGTTCATGTCTGACAATGACTTGCTTCGCAAAAATGGATAGCAAGTTGTATTCGAAAGTCACCATTCTTCGGCGTTAATGTCATCTTTTAAAAACGTTTCAATCGCATACAACGACGACCCATGTGAAGGAAGTCGCGATTTTCTTAAAAGTCGTTTTTATAATGTCGTGATTTGTCGTCAATTTTTATTTTTTTTGTAAGTCACTCGAGTCGATGACTAATCGACTTTCCACTCATTCACCGTTTTGTTTTGCTAAACAGCAGCATACAATATAATAAGAACTAAGAAAAAGTACTAGTTAACTGGTCGTTTTCAGAATTATACAAGGGAGTGTAAACGGACCGTTCAGTTCAACCTTATATTAGTTTGTTTTCTGATTGTCATTCTCCTTGGATAAGCAACATTAAATGAGTGTTTCTTTTCATGATAGATAGCGCTGTCTGTTGCACAATGGATCATGGTAACTCCGTTTGCTGCGTATCTTCTACCTTATTTATGATGCTGCATTTAATGAACTTTAAACTATAGTTTGTAACAAACTATCTTATTCCTGTAAATTATCAAAGTAATTAGAGGACTTAGTAATTAACGGATGAAGTTGGAATATAGTATCTTATTTAATTCAAGAAAAGGCAAAAGTAAAAGTGGACTTTTTTACTTTTTTTCGGAAACATCAGAAAATAAGAAATAAAACATATGTAAACAAGGTGCTTCTTCCTCACAACGGTCTTCTCTTACAATTTTCGTGTTCCTAGATAAATGGAATAATGGGTTTGAAGTTCAACTAGATAGACTTGACTCGGTAGAAAGTTTTAGAATAAAAAATATTGCAGTCTTTTGTATGACGTTTATGAGTGCACCGTTTACCGAAATAAAAGAAAGGTCTTTGCGCCATGGAATATTTGTGTCTCATTCAGTCAAACCTCGAATATTAGTCGTTACGCTTCTATAACGTAATAAGTAGTAAGTAATATACACAGTATAAGTTTACACGTGGACCGAGGCTTTAAGTGTGTTCACTAATTCATTCAGAAATCAATTTTGTGATTCTGAAATCTATCAGACAAATTTTTTTGATTCAAATAAAGTTCAGATAATATCTCAGTTCTGTTTTGGTTTTGTCTGATTACCTGCCAATACTACTAAGACAAATGTTGTGTATAAGGCTAGACTAAAAATAAGGTGACATGTATTTCTTTACGTTCTGTGTAAACATACTTTTCTATATTATATTATTTTTTTGCGAGTACGATGTTGCTTTAAAGAAACTTTTTTACAACTTAAATGAAGTATGTATTCGGTGGCTGTGATTCGTGGAAATCTTGATGTTCCAACCATGAGTATTTTTGACAAACTGGATCTCTTTTATACGTTTTCTCGAATTAACATTTAGTCAGAAAGTAGATGTTGTAATAGAAAAAAATAGAGCAATCCGTTTTGTTTTCAAATTTTATTTCCTGTCTGCAAACTTTTAATACTTAACGCATAAGCTAAGAGCGCGTATCCACGTACCCTATTTACTCCATCGAGATATTCTCAAACTGTTGTTTTTCAGAGCCTCTGCACTCATACGAATTCTTTCGACATTCTAACAAAGAAAAGTCTGTAAGCTCTGTTTAGATCACTATATTTTACCTACATGCTCTAGATTAAAAAAAGGAATGAAAGTATAAAATGACTAATAGTCAGCATTGAAAAAGTGTGGTTTGAATTATAATTTTCGTGTTTTCTGTTGTGGATGACCATCGAAACTGGATATTCTTGTTCGTTCTCATTCCCACTCAAGTGGTAATTCGAGTGTTGCTGCAGCTACTGCTTTAATGATGATATCTCCAATGGCTCACGGTGGTGGGTTAAATTCACGGAGCCCAGCTTCTGGTGCTACAATGACTGCTTCATCCTCTTCCTCATCAACGGCAATAAATTCAACCAATGGCAGTACAAATGGTGGAGGTTTAGTTGGTCCATCGTCGGATGCATGTATGGGTATTGTTCATTCCTTAATGTGCCATCGACAGGGCGGGGAATCAGAAACATTTGCTAAACGAGCAATCGAGAGTCTTGTAAAAAAGTTAAAAGATAAAAAAGATGAACTAGATGCACTCGTAACAGCAATAACAACAAGTGGTACTCACCCGACTAAATGTGTAACTATACAACGAACATTGGATGGACGATTACAAGTACGACTAGCACAGTTCATGATCCTGCTTTAAAATTATAAATATATTTTATTTGACAGGTAGCAGGACGAAAAGGTTTTCCTCACGTGATTTATGCTCGTATTTGGCGATGGCCTGATTTACATAAAAATGAATTGAAACATCGGAAATTTTGTCAATTAGCATTTGATTTAAAACAAGAATATGTTTGTGTTAATCCATATCATTACGATAGAGTTGTATCACCTGGAATTGGTAAGTGGTCAATAAATCAAAAAAATATATGAACAGCGAATCAGTTATTTGAAGCTAATTGTGGCTATTTCATCGTTTTACAACGTTTAACAATGATTCATATTTTATTTGTTTTGTGTTTAGATCTTGCCGGTTTGCCACTCGTACCACGTTTTCAATTGCTTGGCCATGGTCCATCACACAATGATCCGTCTTCATCAAATGATAGAGATCATTATTCAAACCAAGATGGTTTTCGTTACATAAAAGGTAAACATTTCTTTTACATTTTTCTAAAACATTTGTAATAAATTTTATAGATGAACGAAGTTCACCTCAACCTCAGAGCGTCGTTCAACCTCAAGTACCAGACACAACAAGTCCAAGTCCACCACATCAGTTTAATGGAACAAACATTCAACATTCATTTCCACCAGCATCCATAATACAACAAGGTAAATGATCTTACTTTGATAACATATGTTTAGACTAATATCTCGATAGCTAATGGATAGAGAACATTGTCCTGAAGTCAATTTACAGCTGAACTTTATTTTACAGCTCTGTCTGTCATACTCAATAAGTTAAGATCGGAATTTTCGAGGGATCTTTCGTTCGCTATCACTCATAATTCATTGAAATTATCTATTCCAGGGTCTAACGACGGTCCAGTTCCATCTTGGTCTTCGACAACTACTTCAATGAATATAGCAGCAGTGGCAAACAATTTATGTAACTTTATTTCTTTTTGCATCTAGAGGTTGATAGAAGTCATTCTTATTTCTTTTTTGAAGGGCAACAGCAACAGTCTCATCACCCGTCTTTATCTGATTTAGTTCCAAATATTTTGACTCGTCCACCACCTCCACAACCATCAACTCTGTCATTATTAAATAGTTTTGGTGAATATTGGTGCAGTATATCTTATTATGAACGTGATATTCAAGTGGGTGAAACATTTAAAGTACCAGATAATTTTAAAGAAGTAACAATTGATGGAGGAATGGATATGGCGACAATTGGCGATCGATTTTGCCTTGGCCCGTTATCAAATGTATACCGAACAGATGCAAGTGAAAAAGCAAGGTACTCATATATGAAATAATCGACAACCTTTGATTCTATATTTTTGTTTTACTCTTCGCTGTTCAGATTACATATTGGAAAAGGTATTCGTTTAAATTGTCGAAGTGAAGGCGATATTTGGATTCGTTGTAACAGTGAACAAGCCATATTTTTACAAAGTTTTTATTTGGATCGTGAAGCTGGTCGCGCACCGGGAGATGCTGTCCATAAAATATATCCGCAAGCACATATAAAGGTAAGAATAAATATTGTGTTTTTAGGTAAATTATGAGTATAAGTCTGTCTAGGTGTTTGATCTTCGTCAATGTCACACGCAAATGCAACAACAAGTTCAAATGGCATTAGCAGATAGAAACTCTATGGCTGGTAGAATGCAGTCACAAGGTAAAGTTTGTTCTTGGCTTCTAGGTGGCTAGTATAAAACATTATTATTGATTTCTTTTTGTTTTCTAGTTTTATCAACACCGAATATCGGTGTCGATGATTTACATCGTTTATGTGTTCTTCGACTTAGTTTCGTCAAAGGTTGGGGTCCAGATTATCCTCGTCAATCAATAACAGAAACTCCTTGTTGGGTTGAAATACAAATTCATCGTGCATTACAATTTTTAGATGATATGTTTAATTCAAGGAATGTTACAACATTAAATCATAGTCTTGCAGCAGCTGTAGCTGCAGCGGCAAATAGTTCCGTATCAGCTTCCTCATCGTCGTCTTCTTCCACAACAACAACGACAAAGGATCAACATTATTCAATGGATTCCTAAGGAAAGAAAGCCGATTTTTCATTGTTCTAATTTATTTTCTTCATCATTTTATGGCAATCAGTGTTTCAAAACAGTTGGACGTGGCCATTTTTCAGTGTACAAACAATTTCGCGCGCGAGCGTGTCTATGTAAGCGCAGCATTAATTCAGGAAACGTTTTTTTTTTTAATGTTAAAAATAATTATTTCTTTGTTTTTTGTCTATCAATTAAACATGCACACATGTTTACGCTCAATAATACTTATTTTTTGCTCCTTTCTCAAAGAATGGATTTATATAGCCTTACTTTGTTAATGTTTTTTTTTCTTGCTAGTTGAAATTATCATTCATGTTCACTAGCTTTTTTATACATTGTAAACTACTTATTTTGTTTATTCTTCTTGCTAAGCATTTAGTCTGATCGTTAAAATAGTTTGTTCTTTTTTTCAGAAAAATTATATATAGGCACACGTACACAGAATTTATTATGCTAAGTATGATACGGAAATATTAAAAATTTATTCAGGAAAAAAGTTGAGAGAAATACTCATTATGCAAAGGAAGACTGACTTTCAAAAAGAACAGGGGATAAACCTTTTTAGCTCAAAACATTATTCTCATCGTTAAGAAGGAAAGTCGGTGAAACTTTTATTCAAGAGAGACTCGTTTATAATTAAAAAAAATGCTCATAGAGTTCTGTAAAATTTTTTAGAAAATTTTTATTTCTTTAAAATTATCTTTTTAATTTTTTTCTAGTTTTTTTTACTGAATCTTCTGGTCTTTTTTTGCATCCATGAGAAATCAATGCATACTTTACTTATCGATTGAATTTCTTTTCTAAAAGTAAAGAAAAAAAAAATTAATGCCAATTTGTTGTATTGTTTTTGTGTTTTTTATCTAATCGTCTAAAGGGCTTGAAATAATTAGTCCTCGAGTTAAATAATAAAATCTCAATAAATCAACACGTGTATGTCCGTTTGTTTTACTATGTTTTGATGTGATTTCTTATTTTTATTCTTTGTATTGTTATTTTTCGACTTTCATTTTATTGCTACTTGACTATTAGCTCTATATTATATTCATTTTTAACATTACAATCTTATAGACAAATAGACAAATAAATATGAAAAGAGACAATGAAAAAAAGTTCCTTTTTTGATGTGGACTTGTGATGATTAAGATAGGAAAGGTGACAGCTCTGTTGTTATATAATTTTGACACAAATCGGCTTTTTTTTCAAGAAAACAATAAAAGAAAAAACATTTGACATATGAAACGAAACAAATAGCATGTACGAAAAGAGATATTACCTTATTTGCTAGATTCTTACTGCAAGTGTAATAAATCGAATAAAATTATGATTCATTTTTCGAACTTAAACAACATAGAGATGGTTTTTTTTATCAAAAAGAAAATGCTGGTTATTAGCTAAGCTGTTGATTTTTTGCCCAGGCTAATGTATTGTATTAGTTTCTACGAGTAGCAAGATTACTCTTCTCTTTAAGAAGAAGAATTTCATATAAGAATATAAACTTATATATCAAATGTTTACAAGAGGGTAAGCGATTGTTATTAAGATCTTTGACATCTTGCACACCACTCATTCTTCCAATTTTGCCATTCCAATGATTTAAATTCATTGAATTTATTATTTATTATTTTGTAAAGCAGTCAGAAAAACAGCCATGAATGTGAAATAATCATTTCTTTTAAAAACGTTTTGAATTTGAGGGAAAGATTAAACGATGATTTTTGTATTTTTAAGTTAGAATTTTTATCCACTATTTTTGTTTTCTAATTGTTATAATATTTTAACAGTAGACAAAGGAGAGTTGAAAACATATTGCTCAAAAGACTGAATTTAGAAAAGACTCATTAAGTCCGAACTACCAAAACATCTCGTATTATTACGATGAATCAACGACATTCTTTCCTATACTGCATGAGACTTTCAAAAACACGTTGAAATTTCTTACATATGATCACAGTTTGTAGAGTAAAACACCGTTGTTTTCAAAGGCAGAGATTCGATAAAGTCATCTTTCGTTTTATTATGAGACCCCTAGGAAAATCGAGAACTAAAAATTTACTAAAATCAAATTCTGAGTGCTGATTTCTCCATTCTATACAATAGATCATCAATAACTGTATCAAAAACAAACATTACAAATGGAAAACAAAAATACTTTGCCTTTTTCTTGTAACAGTACCAAAGACGGCTTTTAGGTCATTAATCAAAACTGTAGAAAAAATTGTCATTCTGTTTTTTGACGCCATATGATATTTGCTGATGATCATATACTATTTATTATTACATATTCAGAAGAACATAAAAAATCTGCGTCATTTTATCCATCTTAAACATTGGTCCAAAACAGAAAGTTAAAGAAAGTTTGACTATAATATTTTTAACCACGGCAGTTTTTTCATAAAAAACTGTAAAGTAAAAAATAACATAACCAAAACTCTACTTTTTCGATGTTGTAAACAAATTAATTATCTGATTATTGCGCAATTAAACCATATTAGTCATCGCTGGTAAAAAGAAATGCGTCAATGTTTGGATTTGACATATTCTATGCAGTTTTTGGTGTGAAGTCATTGCAAGAAATTAGAAAAATGAGAAACTAGCATATTTCGTGATTCAAAATTTTGACTCAGCATTAAGAGCATTCTTCTTATGTTTTGTAACCAAAATATGTAAACGTTGTACAAAAAAGGTTTCATTACAGTATAAATAGGATTGTTGAGTCATTCTTCAACTGTATATGATATATATATATGTTTTTTGACTGTTGAGTATAAAACTATTGTAGATTTTATTTAAGCAACATCAATGGCACACGGTATATCCGATGACGATTTAACAAAAAAAGAAATATACGATGCACCAGATGTATTAGATAAAAAATTGGATCAGTTAGTCGAATGGATTAAAGCTAGTAAACATTTTATTATATTCACTGGTGCAGGAATTTCAACGAGTACGGGAATTCCAGATTTTCGATCAGGAATGGACACTCGCTTATCAACAGGTCCTGGCGTTTGGGAATTGTGAGTGTTCATCAACAAATTGAAATATTAATTAGTTCTGTTAATCTTCTGATTGTTAACGATAAATAGTGTTTCTTGTGTGTTTTTAGACGTGATAAAGGTGAAGCACGTTCAAAGAAGGCTACTGTGACTTCAAGTACAAAAGCTATTCCATCTGTCGCTCATATGGCCATTGTTGAATTAGCTCGTCAAGGTATTATTAAATTTGTTATTTCTCAAAATACAGACGGATTACATCTTCGTTCGGGAATCAAATCAAGTATGTTAGCAGAATTACATGGAAATTCAAATTTGGAATATTGTCAAAAATGTGGAATTAAATATTTAAGAGATTATCGTACAAGAACAGCGGGTAAAGTACATGATCATAATACCGGACGCATATGTACGAATTCAAAGTGTAATGGATCACTATTAGACAGTATTATTAATTTTGGAGAGTCGTTACCGAATCAAGAATTAACTGCAGGTTTTGAACATGCAAACAAAGCTGATCTATGTCTTGTACTGGGATCATCATTGAGAGTTACACCAGGTATTTAACAGCAATTATAAACTTTTAATAATTAGTATATTTGATTATTTTCGTTATTTAGCTGCTAATATTCCTGAAGAAGTAGCAATCAAAGGTCAAAAATTAGTAATCGGAAATTTACAATTGACTCCAATGGCATCTATAGCAAAATTAAATATTCATGCAATGTGTGATGAAATTATGAACGGTATTATGAATAAATTAAATATTCCAATTCCAAATTGGGAACTCCATCGTCGAATACGTATTGTTATTCAGTCGAATCAAATAACAATGACCGGTTTAGATTTAGATCAAGAACATATTCCCTATAGTCTGTTTACACAAGTAAATGTTTCTCTACGATCTGGTACAAGTGAAGTATATAAGTCAAAGCCTCTAAAAGAACCCATTTCACATAAAATAGATTTAACATCGATTAAAAAACCATCTTCGATACAGTATGATTTATATGCGGAAATTCATTTTCAAGGACACTATAATGAACCGATTTATACATTAAAATTACCATTTGTTGATCAACAACAGGACATACATCTATTTTATGATCCAAAAACGAGAATTTGGAGACAAGAATAAACAACTGTCTAGACATGTGTATATAAGAAAAACTTTTTTATTTTTTTAACGAAGTCTATTGTCTATTTCGTTTTTTATTTTATTTTTATTTATTTGTTGTTGTTTTTTGTATGTGAAAATAAATAATCAAACTAGAAAACAACTGGTTTTCATATGTGAAATTTTATATTATTGATAAATATTTTTTTATCAACAATGAAAGAAATGTTATGTCATAAGTATTTCCTTCGAGACTATTAATTATTTTCTCTCATATTTTTGTATCAAAAATCAAATCCATGTTTTCATCTCTTTTTCATTTCTCATCTGACTTCCAGACAAGTTGGCTGATATTGTTCTTCTTCATTTCTTTTTTTTCCACAGAAGTGAATATGCACAGTACAAAGGGCAATCATTTTTAATATGTTTATGAATGAAAATTATAAACTCAAATGTCATGTCTAATAAATTTTTATCAATGAAAACTCCATCTTCTTCATCATTCACAGTTTTTATATGATATAATTGGTATATTGATATTCTTTAACAAGCTTAACATATTGAGAAATATCGATCATATGGATGATTTACCATGTCATTTATTCATGATCATTAATCCCAATAACGTTGTATTACAATTGGCTAAACGTCTATTATATTAAATACTAACGAATGAACCATTAAAATACAATTATTATTTTTATTTATTTTCATAGGATAAAAATTTTAGCCATTTGAAATGATAAGAGGTAATGTTAATAAAAATCTTTTAAAATGGAAAAAAAGACATTCTCGTTTTTATTCTTTTAGAATCGTTAGTCATATTAACAGAATTACGTTAAGTTAAAAAATTATTTCTAATATCCAATTAACTATTAATCATGAACTCCTATATAATATAATAATTGAGAAAACAGAATTATTTTAATCTTTTCTATTAACCATATATAAACCATAATAGCATCATCAACAAGTACTGGTAAACAAATATGGTATGAATTCAACAACAAATTTCCTTTTTATTTACATTAAGGCCATTGATGAAGTGTTAAGATGTATTATTTTTATTTTAAAACCTATTGAATTTTTGATGACATTCATTATTAAGAAAAAACTCTCAATCTACAAATGTCAATACTTTTCTCAATAAAATATTTGCACAATTATTTTAAATGTGCATCTTTAATCACAGTAGAAACCCTTTTCATCAAACTAATTCATATGTGTTAAAGCATATTTTTAAAATCATATTTGAAACAATCAATTTGCAATTTTATTAATCAACAAGTAAATTTTGTTTTCACCTTTTAATTTTCTTTCTAAAATGGCATTTTTAATTTCAGACAAATTATACTGTAAATTTGAATTTGGAATTGAAACTATTTGGCTTTAAATGATCCTATAGAACTAGACAACAGGAATTTAATATGGATGTAAGACGAATTTTCATTTCTTTTTTAACCATATTACTGTCAATTGTATAGTTGTTATTAGAAGATGGATTCGTCTTTTTCCTAAAACTTTTTCGTATAAGTTAAATAATGAGTTGAATAAAATCCAAAATCCTGGTGTTTCGAATCAAACATGATTTATTACAATATCATTTAACAATTATTTTTATTGAAAACGTTTGAACTAAATATGAATTAATTTTAAGTTATTCTGAAAAGATTATTTTCTATCATTAAACATATACATTGATCCATTCTTTCGATGATTTAAATGAACCACGCAATTTCGATGATTCTCGTCAACAAGATCAAATATGGAGAAAGATAATAAAATATTATAACCAAAAATATTTATCTTAGTACCAGATACTATTCAATGCTAGCAACGATCTACAACATGTATTTCATGAGAAAAACAATTTCTTTTTTATCTGTAGTATTTTTGAAGTATTTGTTAGCATTTAAAATTAGCTTTGATGTTTTTTTTGTTACTCTAACTATGAGAATGAGGAAAAATAATTTTTTATAGTTACGATTGATTTTTTTTTATAATGCAATCTTATTATTTTGTCAGATAGATAGTTATGTTATCCATTAGCTCGCTATCATATTTTCTATTGTTTTTTATATTTTTTTGATTTATATTTCTTTCGACTTAAGACAAAGACTAATGGACTAATAAAATTCGAACGTTTTCGTCACTTTTTTTGGAAAACTAGCTTGTCTCTTGTTTCGAAACATTACTTAAAATACAGACGTTCTGTGAAATTTATTACTGAAGGCAATACTCAATAGTCTTGTTAACACATAACTCTAACGTTTAAAATATCACCTCTTTCCAGATGGATAATAGTTTTAAATGGATGACACATCGACGATTATTCTACGCTACACTAAACATTTTAATGTCATCTGGAGCCACGTAAAATCTGCGAAAAGTTAAACATAAATGAGTTTTTTTATCTAGTTGATATTATTTAACACCAGAAATGCATCAGACACCAGTGCGAGTCAGTATGTCAAATCACGATTTTCCATATTTGTATTTCAGATTAGAATAATGTAAGCAGAGCTAGGTGAGTTCGAAGAGGAGCAGTACCGAGTCCTGAGTCCATTTTGAGTCCGATAATTTTTTCAAACCTTTTTGGCTGTCGTTATTTATATTTCTTTTCTCCTATATCGTACAACACATCAATCTTATTATAATAAAAAGTTACATATGTAAACTTCTATTGTATATCCCATACTGGTATTGAAAAATTGAACATTTGTCTGTTGAATTATGTGCGAACTTGAATCGATCGGACTCATACACAGAAATTCAAGTGCGAGTCCGAATCGTTCGAAAAAATCTCCAGTCCGAATCCGGACTCACCCAGCCCTAGATGTAAGATGTCGAAAATTCAAAATTATAACAAATTCTTTTTTTCATTTATTTGCACATGTTTGGATAGAGCACATCGAACTGAGTAAGAACGTGATTTTTAATTTTTTAGAAAGTAGACTTGAAGTCATGACTTCAAATCTACTTTCTAATCACGTTACTCAGTTCGATGTGCTCTATCCCAACATGTGCAAATAAATGAAAAAAAGAATTTGTGATAATTTTGAATTTTCGACACCTTACATCCACGCGTTTCTTCACACCATTCTTCCAAGAGTTGATAATGAAATAAGAGAAGGTAAGTATTATTGTTGCTTTTGTATTAGAAAGATAGTCATCTTTTTATAATTTTGTTAAAGAAAAACATAATTCTTCTTCACTTTCGTGCATTATTAGAGGGTCATACAGTTCTGTCCTTGTATTGTTCTGTCGCTTGTATGCATCTGCGTATTATCATACACACACGTGTACACAAAAACAAGAGAAAAACTATAGACTAGTTATCAAAGAGTAGGAAAAAGTGTAATGACTCGTATCTTATAATTATCTAGAATATAGCGACAAAAATTTTTATGTATTCGTCATAAAGAGGAACACAGTGCCCTAGAGAGATGTACATAAAGATCGCGCGCATGCGAGATTTTTCTTTTATTTGTCTTATTGCTCATTTCTTCTTTTTCTTCTGTTCTGTTCTAGTTTTTTTACATTATTATCGATTGAAAAAAGAGAAAAGAGAAAACAATAGATATATTTTTTACAGATGGGTGCAAAGTCGGTTAAACCCGTCGAATTGAGCAAAGAAGATATTGAGTTTATTTCGAGAAAATCAAAACTTGATCCTGAATCGGTTGAAGAATGGTATGAAAAATTAAAGGTTAGTTAACTTAAAGGAAAATATTAGACAAATTGTCTGTTACTACTAATTTGTATGTTTGTGTTATAGGCTGCCTGTCCAAAGGGTACAATAGAAAAAACTGATACAAAACGTTTTTTAAAAGCAATTGTTCATGAAAAAGATAAAGAAGAAACGATTGATAAATTAGCTGATGAAATTCATCGTTCATTTGATACAAATCATGATGGAAAAGTTGGTAAGAAAAACGCAGCGTAATTTATATATTTTTCTTTTATCTTGAAACAAACTCATGTATTAGCGTGTATTCTACTTTCTACAAAAATTTCGTAGCGTACAAAATGGATATCGGTTCTCACATTTGCTTCTCATAGAAATCGATATCCATATCGTATAGCTCTGTTTAATCATGCTTGAACGTTGTCTTTCTCGTGTCAAAATGGATTAACGACTAACAATAAAAAACTGGCTATACGAATATCGATTTCTATCAGAAACAAATGCGAAAACCAATATCCGTTTGTGCACTACGAAATTTTTTTAGAAAATAGAAAATCGTGGGTTTTCTCTCTTGACAAGCAAGATTTAACGTCTGAGAATGAAATATACAGTAGACTCATTGTACATGTTTTGTTAAACGATAAAAGTTCTAAAGATGTATATTACGTTTTCATTATTTTATTAGTGTTATTGTCATTCAGATTGGCGTGAATTTCTTATTGGTTTTGCATTAACATCAAGTGGAAGTTTAAAAGAACGGCTGAAATACGTCTTTCGAACATATGATCATGACAATGATGGAGTAATTAATAAAAAAGAAATTGATAGAATGGTTAAGGTAAGTGATCGATATTGAATTGGATTCAGAGTAGTTTTGATTCTTAGATTGAATTTTATTTGTTCAAATCTGTGTAGGAGTTTCGGACAAATTCTGTTTTGGGCACGGAAATTAGCCGAAATGGACACGGTTTGCCAGTTTCCGTGCCCAAAAAAATCTTTTGACTGTTTTGGGTACGGTTATTTATTTGGGAACGGTAATTAGCCGAAATGGACACGGTTTGCCAATTTCCGTGCCCAAAAAAACCGTTCGTCTTATTTGGGCACGGTTTTCCTTTCTGAAACTCGGGAATGCTGCACTCCATTCGCTTAATCATTCTATTCGTGCTCAAACTACATGTGCTCCTTCGCCTGTACGTGAAATTGTCTTGAAATCGGCTGCTGCTAAATTGAGCCAAACTCAGACCCAACTTACTGTTGTCAATGAGTACAATGGACAAGTCTCGTCGTCCAAGGTGACAAGTCTACTGAAATATCAACGTTTAGTAACACGGGCTAATGTCTACTCTGTTCATGATTTTTGTCAGTGGTGTCAACTGCGTTCTACTACTCCCAGTTTACAGTCACCGCACGATGTTTATGTACCACAGTTCGAAATCAATTCCTCCGAGGATCTGTTTATGTTCTTCACTACTCGTCAGCTGATCTCTGTTGGTGCTCTGTCATATCTATTTCAAGTTGACGCAACATTCAAATTGACCTGGCAAGAACTACCTTTGCTGGTGTTTGGCTGTAGTGATGCGGACCGCCATTTTCACCCCTATGGCATCGCTCTGATTTCAACATACGAAGCTGCTAGTTCATATGCTCGATTGTTTCAAACATTAAAACAAACAGTGCTGAACACAACAGGTTCAGCATACGATGTTAAAAATGGTGCCAGTTGCACGGTGGCCAGCCGTCGAACGTGACATTGTTAGTATTCAGCTGTCATTTTCAGATGCTGTCTTTTGAAAAGCTATTTCACTATTGTTAACAAAATGGAGACAGCAATCTGAAATAGTCGCGTTCGCAAATTATTTTGAGACACAGTGAGTGAAAGAACTGCCTTTCTGGTACGAAGGAGCTGCCCCGTTCATGCCATCGACAAACAACGGTCTTGAATCCCTAAACGGGAAGATAAAACAGAACTATACATTCAGAAACAAACTGATCCTGTCTGCGTTTCTGGCAACGATTGAACAAATGCTTGTCGAATGGTCACAAGCATCAGCCAAACGCGGTTTTCTAACCTTTCCCACTGTCAAGCATTCTCACGAGAAAGATGCTCATAAATGGATTCAAAATTTGGACAAAAGTCGGTTGTTGTACTGGTATGGCCATACACATGTGGTTCCCTCCTTATCTCTGGCGCATATTCCTCCTCATCTCTGGCTACAACAACTGGAAACGTTGCCGTGGCAAAGTTTTGATGTTTTTTCCACTTGGATGTACGCTACCAGACTCGTCTCAATGCCCATGATATGTTCATGCAAACAAAACTTGAAACAGTACGTCTGCAAACATGCATTGGGACTCTTGATGCATTTTGGCTATTACACAGTGTCAGATCCCTCACGATTACAAGATCTAAAGAAATTAGTAATACAGTTTCTGGTGTGACGTTGTGGCACTCAGCTTACGAGCGAATGGAGTGCAGCATTTCTGAGTTTCAGAAAGGAAAACCGTGCCCAAATAAAACGAACGGTTTTTTCGGGCACGGAAATTGGCAAACCGTGCCCAAAACGCCTAATTTCCGTGCCCAAAAAAAATCCTCGTCCAGGAGTTTCTATGCACGTAGAAGAATATTTTTTAACAAAAATTTTCATTGTGTAATTAATTGTTTGTCGGTTCTAAAAATTATAAGGTTTTAATCTTATTAGTTTAATACAAATTAGAGACTTTTAGAATTGGAAATTACAATGCGAACACAAACTAAAATGTTGAGTGGTTTAGATTGTCTGAGAATATGTTAAAATCTAATATGAAGAGTTAAAAATAATTATCTTCTTACTCACAATGAAATGATAGATGTAGCAGTGTTATTTTAAGAACGATGTATTTTTTTTCACTCTACCACACCGTCAAAACCACGCAGATGACAGCAGATACCATAGTCTTTTGAAAACTCTGATTATATTTCCATATTTTCTTTTCATTCATGCTTGTTTAAACGTCTGTTGATTTCGATCATCTCTTAGGTGGCAACATCGTTACATGGAAAACATGATGAAAACACAGAACGAATTGTTGAACAACTGCGAACAGCATTAGAAAAATTAAACGAAGAAAAAGATGCAGGTCACAAAGATCGTGTGACATCGGATGAATTTATTCAAATATTATTAGAAAATAAAGAAATATGTGATTTATTATCGCCATTTAATGTTACATAAAATGTCATGGGTACTTAATCCTTGGACATCCACAGCATGTACTAGTCTCTTTCTTTCCTCTCTCACACTCCTGTTTTTAATTATTGGTTTTGTATAATATCACACACAAACAAAATATACACATATACTGTATGTCAGATGTATTCTTTAAAAGGCACACACACACCTTCTTCCAGTTGAGAATACACACAGTTTGTGAAAAAATCTTTTTTATCATGGTCTTTGTTGTCTGTAGGTTTACTTTTTAAAACTTTGTTGATCTTTCTAATTGTTCTTTTTGTGTTTCGTTGCTTTTTGTTGTTTTTCTTTACATTTTTTAATTGTTCTTGTCGCTAATATAAAACATATATCGTCTTGTGTAAAGATTATCATTTTTATCGCACCAGAAACACAATAATAAAGTCAAAATAGGAAGAAGAATACCTTGTCTTGCGATCACTGTTACCGGTATAGGGTGCTGCCGAATGGCAGTTTCAGTAGCTCGATATCTTCGCTGCAGCTGATAACGTTCTGATATGGTCATCCGTCTCATTACTAGTCAGCTCTGGACAGAAGACTAGCCTGACGCAGAGTTGTTCTTTCGGCCAATTACTTGAGTTCCCCATAGACACTCACTAACCACGTACTAGCTTCCGGAGCCTAGTTGCTGTTCAAGCCAAAGTAGAGATTACTGGTCAACCATGAATTTTTGTTTTCTGTTCGACTACTTAATTATGACTAAGGTGAAGTATATCCTAGCTAGTTGTAGTTGAGAGAGACTAGGATAGAACAGAAGGAAAGCAAAGCACAAAACAACACTACATAGCTGTTGGAATCGAAGACTGAAACTATGAATTTTCAAGCATCAGTTTACTTCTGGACTAAATTATCCGAAAGTAAAATTGAGGTGTTCGATTCCTCATCTTGTCCACTGCTATAGTGTGTTCTACCGTTATTGCTTAATTCATACAACTTATAACCTTGGGCATCAGACGCGGTCGTCCATCGTTGCACTAACCAAAGCCTGTATACTCTGTGATGAGTCATAAGACAGAGTAGATGTTATGGGGTAGAGATACGTGTGATAGGGAGAGATACATGGTACATCGAGAGGATGGAATGAGTATAAATCAGCACGAGTTTTCAGAGAGCAGTGAAAGATGTTCTTATGTATGCTTTGACTCTTTTGTACGAACCTAAGAGAGACGTTCGCTGGCAACACAGCAAAAGCGCCAAACAATAAAAGTGGAAAAATTATTGCTTCTGAACTAAAGGTCAACAGTTATAATCTACAAAGGAAAGTTTTGTAACTTATAAATAGTAATTACTCTTATTAATAAGAACATGTGCGTTTATTATTTGCCTCACACAGTCATACATACAAAGAAAAATACGCATAATATACAAGATAGAGACAATTATCTCGCTTAATGAGTGTTTAATTCTGGTTAATTGTTAAGATGTTAAGAAAAATTAGCCAACAATATGTATACAGAATAGTGTGTCGTTGATTTGGTTTCATCAATCAAATGGCCGTGGTCTTTGTTTTCCATTTTATACTTGATCAAATATATTTTAATTTAGGAGTTTACGGCACACTCAATCATGAGAGTTGAGCAAGATTTTTGTTTTAATGTTCTGTACGAATCGTTGAACAATTGTAACATAAGAGTGTGTCATTTATTGGATAACACAAATTTTCCACATTATCATTTAGTTGACAATCACAATCCTTTTTTTTGATAAAATATACAACAGAGTCAAAAGTGCAATTACTCATAACCATATGCTAAAAAGTCTTACTTCACATTTGTAACAGCTAACATGGTAATTTTTGTTCATTGCGATTACTCGAACTGTTTCGTCGTAACCCTAAATGAAACAAAAAGATCGTTGTATTTTTTGATTGATTATACAAATTTTCGATCTATCTACCTCTTCAGGACATATTGGATAGTTACATTTGGCACATCTTGGAGCATATGTACTAAAAATAATGACGATATTTACAAAGATTGAAAAGACTATGAATTTGGAGAACGATTGTTAGTTGATCTAGCCGGTTTTCCTAAATTGCAATATGCATGCCCAAATCGAACTGTACTAAAATATCAGTGGGAATCAAAAAGGCTTTGTTATCAACGAACACAATACAATGCTCAATAATATCTCCATCAGTAGAGAAAAATAGAAAACGATATTATAACATCGGAATGAATAAATGATGACTTACTTATGATAATCATAGAGGCAAAATATTCGATGTTCATTATCAATAGTAAATGGCACACCATCAAGACACTCATTACATATATGACATCGAAAACATCCTGGATGATATGTATTTCCTATTGCTTGCAGTACCTAGAAAAAGACGTATTAATTATTTTATGTGTCGATAGTTATCTTATACAACACAAACCGTATCCATAATGAGGTGATCACATTGAATGCATTTTTCAGCAGTTTGTTGAAATCCACTAAACTAAAATAGAAAGAGAGATAAAAATTACGATATTATAACTTAGGTATGAAAATTATTGTAATACCAAATAATCTTCTTCACAATAAACTTGATCGGCAACATTATAAAATGCTTTACCACGAAGTGTTCGTTCACATAGAACACATTTAAAACAATTATTGTGATAAAGATTGCCCATTGCTTGGCATGCTTCATGAGCACCAGTTACAGATTGTCCACATTTTGTGCATTGACCTCGAATGAAAACAAAAATAAATATTAAAAATGTTGGGTCTTATCGTTGTTCTCTTATGTGTATTGAATGCTGTTCATCGGTTCATCACATGTATAAAGGATAGAAAAACTTACCATAATATTCTCCAACAGTTGCTTCGCTTTCTAATTCTTTTTCTAATGCTAATGTTAACGCAGCTAATTTTCGTTCAACATCATTTGTCGCTGTATTATTTGTTCGTTTAGCGTTGAGAAGTGTAATAGGTAATTGAACTTTTGCTGCTGTTTTAGCATTACCATCATCGGGTATAATTGCTGATGTATTAGTTAGTAATCGAAAATTTGGCAATGAAAATATGCCTGCCGTTGTTGCTCTTGGTGGTACAGGCGGTTGTTTAGGAGATGTATGAATTGTTATGCGAGGAGAATTTAAACGATGAAATGATTGTTTTTCTTTACTAGCACCGTCATTTAATGTAAAGTTAACATAAGGTTTTGGTAATGAATTATTAACACGAAATCGAGGTACAGGTTCCTTTTGTGGTTGACTTATGTACAATGTACTTGAATTCATAAATGTAGTATTTGACGGAGATTGTTCACGATAAAATGGCGATGAATTATTCATATTCACAGCTATTAGTTGTTTGGAATTTGTATTGGTTGTATTTAAATTTGTTGTGCGTGTAATGATTGGTGTTCTTGTAAAGAATTGTTGCTCAAAATTCAATTCATTATTACTCAATGGTTCACTCGATGATTCATAGGATGCATTATCTAATGCGTCAGTCGTTGTTGTATAAAAATTGTTTGAATTCGGATTTGTTAGTCCAATAACTGTTATTACACTCTCTCTTAGTGGTCCATATTGTTGTTTGTTCAAGAATTTATCTGTTTTAGTTGTTGTTTTAACATTCGATGTGGACTGAGTAGACCCCAGATTGTCAATTTTTCTTTTAATTTATATATACGGTACGGTGTGCTGACTGTTATAATAGAAAATATCGACATAATAAGTAATGTTTGTGTATCCATTGTGTTCTCGATAGAATGTCAATAAATGGGCGAGAAAAAGAATATCGTATGGATAATACATAGACCTCATATGGATGATACATAGCTACCATAAATCTTGTGGAAGAAACAAAGAGAGAAAAGAATTTTTCTCTTTTTACAATCAAAAATCATCATATGCGCATTTTCTCTACCGTTTATTACTACTATTACCGCTACTACTGATTCTACTAATGTACATCGGCACAGTGCTCGTTTTTTTTAATACTTTTTCTTTCTAACATAGAGAAATAACCTAGACATTAGATGTATACAAAGAAAGTAAAGTTAATTTTTTGTCAATCTGCATTGTACATGTATCTATCTCTTTAAATCTCTCAGTTATAAATGATTGTATAATAAATAGTGTAGATAGGAAAACGATTATTCAACTGTCGAATAGATCGTTTATAAACCATAACAAAAAATTAAGATTTTGTCTTGGAAAGACGAAGTTATTTATTGAGTATATTCGAATTTACTTGATAGAGCAGAGATAGAAAGACAGAGAACCGACAGAAAAATACTTATCTAATACTTTCAATCATGAGTGTTGACAATAAGATCTTTTTTTTTTAAAATGCAGAAATAAATGTATTTTCTTTATAAAAAGAATTGTACATTTTATTGTCAACATATTAATCAAGCTTTCAATTACTAACAAGGTTATTAACAACCACTTACAATCCATGTTTCGAAAAACCTCTCATTGAACCAACTATACCGAAGTAAACTGTTAGTTTATTAAACGATTGTATCTGATAGAGTTCTGTCGTTATAATGCATCGCTACTAAACCGCTGTTCATTCAAAAAATTTTAACAGTAATTGACTCTGCTTAGAATAACAGAATATATGGATAGTTATGTATATAACGCGAAGGCAATATATGTTTTAGAATTAGTTATTAGTTAGTTAGATAAATATATTCTAGAAACATGTACAAAACCTGCTTTTGTATTTTGATCTATCGAGTTTGTTTTCGATATAGTTGATTCAATACGAGATTTTTAGGAAAAATTATTAAAAAATAAACGAAATACTACTAAAGGTTCTCAAAGATATCATTATTATCAACTATGTTTCGTATGTATATCCTGTAATTTTCAACTATCAATAGTCTATAATAGAGAAAACTAATCGTTTTGGGTAAAAATACTTTCGTTTGCTGTACGTAGAAGAAATATTATTATATTACTAGATATGAACATACTTGAATTTCTAGAGTTTATGTAATAACTCTATTGATAATAACTCTGATAATAATAACTGATAATTGTTTATATAAAAATTCGCTTTAATACATCGAATATTGTTCTAACTTTCATGTCATTTTCAGAAGTGTACAATATATTTCAATTGTCTTCATTATAACGGAGTGTAAAATTTTTTTTCTAAATTTTTGACTGACTAATATTTTTATAAAAATTATAGCACGAAAATCAATGTAGTCACAGAAATAGAAGAAGAAAGTGATAATGTTCTACTATGTATAAATAATTAGTATGAAAACGATAAAAATCTGAAGATGGATGTAAACTGGCAATTGTCTTGATATTGTTATAAACAAAATATACGAGAATATCGACAAAGAACTGTCTAATATGCTTAAAACGATTGTTACACAACGGAATATATTAAATAAGATTATTATTAATAATAATATGTCACGTCTTGATAAATAATTATAGAAAATAGATGAACGACTAGTAAAAACTATTAAGTCAATCATTAGTAATGCTCAACAAAGCATACTGAGCCTAGAGGTTTTTAAGCATTCTTAATCCAACGATGACGTTAGTTTCCTTTGGATTTGAATTTTATAATATGACTTTTGAAAGTCGTGTTTTTGAATTTTGCAGACTTGAGGACATGTTAATAAAAAATCTCCACTTCCTCAAGTTTTTTTCTGAATATTCACATCGGATTGAGGATATTTTTTTGTAATAAAAAAATATACTTTACTAAAAATAATTCTCTCTTCAAGAAATTTTGAATTTTTTCGTTGAAAATCAAGGTTTTGGGAAGATTTACTCTGAGGATCTGATATAGACGTTTTAAGTTTATATTTTGAACAAGTTAAACTACGTAGTACGTACATTTAACATATAAAATTGCGGAAATTATATCTGATTACTAGAACTTTTTACAGAAGAAATCTGCCCGGTACTGGACTTCTTTTCGAATAAATACTAAAGAGAAAACTTAAAACTTAACTTCGAAACCAAGTTTTTCAGAGTTACATTACCAAATCCAAATTCAAGAAAAACTAATGTCATCGTTGTATTCAGCACACTTAAAATCTTTTAGCTCTAACTTATAGTTTTGGAGCGATTGAGCAACTAGGTTTTCTTTTATTTGGATAGACTTTCATTAAAAATGATTTTGAAAATTTTTAGTTTAATATAGAAGTTAAAACAAGTAGTATTTATCGAATAAAATTAATTAAAATTAAAGATGAAAAGACAAGGTCGTAAATGTTGTTCAATTGTGTAAATTAACAGCTGTTAATGGAGGGAATCTGAAGCAATGAAGTTGTCCAGAAATTCAAGCTGAACTCGGCTGTATCTCTTTCATATGTTTACTGGTTCCTATAAATTCTAAAATCAGCTGACCAAACGAGGCTGCCAGCTACATCGAAAAAATAGTGTATATCTCCTTTGCCCGAAAAAGCCTGCCGGATATAGTTTTGTGCCCTAATTACGACTACGGTCTTAGTTCAAAACATCAATATTTAGATAAAAAACTAATTCCTGTGAATTCATACTTGTGGTATATATATATATATATATATATATATGGATCAAGTGCGCTTTTTTTATATTGTGACTGTAATAACTTTTTTTGGTCGAAGTCTTTTTGTGTTTTTATTGCTCACATCGCCAGCAAGTTTTTCTAAAAATATCTTATTGTGGCATACCTAGGACTGCGAGCTATGTACCATTCTTTATACATACCATTTTTTGGAGATGTTACCAGCTTTCAAGTTTTGGTCTTATAACTTTGCAGTGAGACGAGGTGTTAGGCCTCGGAAAGTAGAACTTTGTAGAGAATTATGAGCTCTATCAAATCGTGTTTGAACGGGCTTTTGGCGTCTCTTAGTTATTTTTTACCAAATTCTTTTATCAGAACTTCTATGAATATTACTCGGTAATATTGGTCAAACTTGTTCTTGGACACCATAAGGCTTTCGACAAAAATTTAAATTAATTGCACTGTCTTTTATAATATCGCATATTTTCGACAACCTTCGTTTCATAATTGTAAATGCCAAAGCCTTAAAAAGGAAAAGCGTTGTCGAATTATACCATAGAAACAAGGACAAGCGTTTATTTATTTTTTCTCCTTGTTTGTAATACAGTAACATCAAAAAATAGAAAATTATCTTACATGAAAATTCAATAAACAAAAACGTTTTTAACGTTACAAAACACGAAGCAAAATAAAGCTATACATTATCTGACTGTTAACGCATCATAAAAAAATCAAACATTTCTCTCCTAATTCTGAATATTCATAATATAACATAATCTAAAAGGAATCTTGACAAATATTACAATAGCGGTATCTGACACAAGTGGAAAAAAAGCATCACTATAATCGTTCTAAGTCTAGGATAGAAACAGATAGAGTAGAATCGTTGTAAAATGGCCAGGTAACAAAAAGTAACTATGTACAGGTGCATTAACAAAAAGCAAAATGATTTCCATCTTTTTTTGACTAATAATACATTTCTTGAAATTACGGGTTATATTTACAAGTGGATAACAAAATTACTTAACGCAAATATTTGCTATTTATACACTGCGAGAAAAAAGTGCCCTTTGGTGAGGTTTAGGGCCCATGAAGCTGCCTTAAGTGCGCCACAGTCAACGTGAAAATAAAAAACAGGGCACTTTCATGTGCCTTAAACCTCACCAAAGGGCACTTTTTCGCAGTGTAGATATAATCAATCAAAGGCTGTAAATCATCTTTGACGACGCTTTTTTCACTTGCGTTTAAATAATAATTTTTGTCATTTGTAGTAACAATGGTAAACAGCCATGATTACCCATAAATTACTAACAATCTCTCTCAGAGTGATTGTTAGTGAATCTGCTGAATGTGACACTGTAATGTGAAAATTCACGTCAATATTGTTTCTGAAAGCCAAGGCACTTTGCTATAGGTTGTTTAATATGCGTTGTCGGATGGAGTTACTTTCAGAACAACGTTAATGCAGGTCTGAAACCGCTTTCGGTCAAATCCACTCGGTTTCTGGAATCCTATTTGGTATGACTTAATCTGCTTTTCAAAGAAGCTTGTCGCTTGTGGAAAAATTATCTCTTAATCTGCGCCTCTATCGAATGAGACTTACATCACAAGCCTATAGTCAGTAATCAGCAAGTGAGTTAGAAGCTTATAAGTTATATGAGCTATGGTACAAAAAGGATTACACCGCACTCCCCTTGGTGAATCGAGTTCGTATCTCCGTTTTCTTGTCGATGCAACCTCTCTCAGAGAGAGCAGAATGCTTTTCCTTGTCCATTGATGTTTTTGAGTACTTCATATAATCTTTCTATGCCTTGTCTTCCCTTTCTGCAAGATTTCTGAACAGTTTCTAGCTGATTTTGCTGTGGACAAACCGTGATAAGTGAAATATGATTTTCTTGTTAAGTCCTTCACATAAATCGCCGTGTTGATTCCATCCATATACAAAGAGGCAAGATATCTGTAACCTTCAGCTCCTTCTGCGTTCGCTTGCTTGAGAAAGTCGTTGAAATTCGTTGGCATTGATTGAGCAGGGTACGTCAGTTTTTTGAAGTTCGTGATAAACTGTTTTTGATAAATAGACTAACTATATCATTTGCATTGAAAAATACATCATCATAATAACTGTATCCAATTGCTCCCTCTGATTTGGCCTTAGCAAGGAAGTTGGACTTTGAATTAGTCACTGATTTGATAGTGTGGTACTGGATACTGCTTTCGACTTGACCAACTAAATACATTGAACATATTTTTCTTCAACATATATTCATTTTGAAGGTTAAAAAAGCGTTCAAAGAAAAGTTACTTTTTATATCAACTAGAGATGTGCAACCCGATCCGTACCCGACCCGATCCGAAGGCCGGGTACGGGTACGAAGTTGTCGGGTACGGGTAGAGCAGTTACGGGTACGGGTTCTATTCTTTTAATTTACCCGAAAACCGTAAGGTTCTGGTGGAAAACCCACAAAATTTTAGCAAAAAATACAGGAATTTAGCTAATATACATGAAGGTTTAAAAAAGTACTTGAGAACGTAATGATAATTTGACATCTTCAGTCGAAAAACAAAAGTTTTTAGCTGGAAAACAAAAAGGAGAAAATTTTTAGGTATAAGTCGATTACGGGTCGGGTACGGGTACGAAAATGGTACCCGTGCACATCTCTAATACCAACCTTTGAATCAAAACAAAGTTTTTTTTTTAAGTCACGGATGAAAAACTTGCAAAAAGCTTTTTCCTTCTTAGAGTTGAATAAAGTAGGAGTTGCCGTCAGCTTGTGCACTTCTATTTGTATCCACCATAACTTCAGTAAAAATTCCTTTGATACAAAACCTTTATAATGACACTCTCCTTTTCCGATGTATCTGAAGAGCGACATACTACAGACAGTTGACACTTACCTGGTGGATGCATCACATTGAATAGATGGAAGTGTGTTTTAAGCAAAACAGTCTCAAAAGTCATCTTCATCTTGAAAGAGATTTAAGAGAGCGTCCGCGACTCGATAGAGCATACGCCCATGGAGCCGTCAAATTTTGCTAAGCCACCTTCAAGAATGCATAAAAATATGTCAGTAGATCGAGAATCGACTGTTCTACAAACAAGGGAAAAAAATCTCTGGACATCCACTGGACAGGTGGAGGTGAAAAGGGACGAAAACCGGAAAATTCGTCATTTGGAAAAACTCAACTTTTTCAAAAACTTTTCGTTTCCTAAGCGGTACAAAGTTTCAAACTGACTTCTGCACACGCCATCCAATGCAGCTTGAGGAGCGCTATCGAACGAGACGTTGTTCAAGAGAATCCACTGTGTTTCGTTTTTTAAAGTCAAATGCAGTGAGAGAGTCGGTTTTTGATCATTTTTGATGTAGCTCTTAGTAAAGAATTGGTACCTGTGTCAGTTTCAGTTCTAAAATGCTAAAAAAGTTTGCACTATCACGACTTTGTACGTGCTATCAAATGAGCTAATAAAAGCGACGACATTTTGTTCAAAATTTGACGGCTCCAAGGGCGTATGCTCGGTCGAGTCGCGGACGCTCTCTTAAATCTTTTTCAGGACGAAGATTACTTTTGAGACTGTTTTGCTTAAAATACACTTTCATCTATCTAATTTGGATTATGAGTTAGCCAAATGGATACCTAGGAAGTTTCTCGAGCGGTTTTCGTAAAACCGGCTAGCAATGAATTTACTGTTATCCTACCTTTCCATTGTCCGTAGGATAAGAAAAGGACGACGGGTAGGAAATACATATTGTCGCTCGTTTATTTAGCTATGGGACACAAATGTGAAGGATAATACAAATGTGCAATAGAATAATTTCGCCATATTAAGCGCATCAGATAAGCCTGACTTTCGCCCACTACCAGTTCTTTGTTTCTCCTCGACATCATTACTTATGAGTCAGAAGGTTTTATGCAATATAGAATTCAGCCAAGTAAATCAAAAGCCCTTAAAAAAGATTCTAATAATCTCGGGCAAAACAGGGTCACATTCGCTTTGGGCCTATATCCCCAAAATACCTAACTGGCATTCTTTGCAAAAAAATCAGTGAAGGGGAGTACCCGTCTTTAGTTTCCTGCATGTTGTAGCGCACGCTGAGTTACGTATGAAACTCAAGTTTCACGATTTTTGAACATCGGGTGAAAAACATATAGAATTTACACTCGATAGAGGCGCAGATTAAGAGATAATTTCTCCACAAGCGACAAGCTTCTTTGAAAAGCAGATTAAATCATACTAAATAGGACTCCAGAAACCAAGTGGATTTGACCGAAAGCGGTTTCAGACCTGCATTAACGTTGTTCTGAAAGTAACTCCATCCGACAACGCATATTAAACAACCTATAGCAAAGTCTTGGCTTTCACAAACAATATTGACATAGTCATAGGACGTAAATTTTCACATTACAGTGCCAGATTCAGCGGAGATCGGTTACTTAGCCAAATTGATTGAAAACGCGAGCATTTCCATGAAATGCTTATGAAAAAGTGTACATTATATAGTTGGGGACCCTATTTTAGCGGACAATTTTGAAAAACTAGAAATAAGTTTTCAAATTTTTTCTCATAGACATCAGTTTAAACTTGAAAGTTAGTTTCAACTTAGATCGTTCTGAGAAAGCACCTTGTCGCCGTTCAGACAGTTCTTTGCGAACTTTTTTTCCTACGGTTTTTCATGTGGACACTCGTCCCTCAAATGAACTTGCCCAAGAGTTAGTTTTTGTCGGGGATTTCGGGTTTTTGAAATTTAGAAGAAAATACTCAAAGAAGTCTTTGAAATACTCTACACACCTGAGAAGAATTGTGAATCTTGAGGACACCTGCTTTTTCATGGTTTATCGGAGAAAGTTAGGACCTTTAGGACAGATGTATCATGACTGCCAGCATTACTTTAGTCTCAGTGAAAAAATCTTAAAAATTATCTTCACGGTTAAAAAGTTGAAAATCTATTCAAATTCACAGAATCAGTTAACTCAAGCCGAGACTTTCTATGTAGATACTGAGTACAGACCAGTCTACGTATTTCTCTCACTTTTCTAACTTACATTTTAATTTCGATAGTTTGGACGGAAAAACTCACATTCAAAAAGATCCTTTGAGTAGATATGCTAGCGGCGAATGTTCAGTTAAGCTATTTGTAACTTCAGAGTTCGAATTACAAAGTGATTGAAAAGTAAATATCAGATTTTAAAAGACACTGTTTCAACTTACATTGATCAAGCGTTTGGAAAGATCTAGAACAATTTCCCTACACTTTTGAAAACTTTCGCCACGTTTTGCCGAGCCCATAATTCTGCAAGTTGGCCAAATTAGACTCGTTAGCTGCTAGTCATAGTGAAAATAAAAATTCCTATAGCCTCCATAAGCTTATGCTATTTCGGAACGTCATTTTGCTGCCTTTTTGACTCAAGGAAACTCAGAAGGCTCTGCAGGATACCGAATTCGTGCATCTTATATCTTTGGAACAAATGCTATTACTATTTATATAAAAGATAGCTCCCAGAAGAGTAAATTTGTTTACAAGACAGTTAAACCTTCGACGTATTAAACAAGCAAACACTGAAGGATCAAAAGAGTATCGTTATTGGACAACATACGTGTTCGGGCCTGACGTGGTGGACATCTACTATAACGATGTATCTATACCGAAATCCACATTTTCCGATCATACTGGATATGGGACCCTATCCCGCGAACGGGTGTGGAAAATCTGAATCGACAGTTCGATTCAGAATATTTTTCTCTTGCTATACTGAAATGCTCTGCTCCGATCCTTTTAATTTGTTTATAATGCGCTCGTGTCTACATACATTTATTTTATTTGTTTCGTATGCTAACCAATAGAAATCCAAGATGTCTGCCATGCCTAAAATTCTACGTAGAGCACTTGCTTTACCCAAAAATAATGCAAAAACGTGAAATTTCTTGCACAATTATTGAAAAGAAGTCCTTTTTATAATTATTCCGACAAATGCGACAGAAATAGACTTGGGCGCGAACTACAAACATGAGTTTGGCACCAAATCGCTCTAATGAACTTCTCATTTAGTTGTTCTGATACATTCTTTTATTCCTGGTACGTTAACAATGGCAGTCAAACAATTCACTTTTTTGTATCATGTTCCTGTAGAAAAACCGGGTAAAACATTGTGCAATAACTAAGAAAGGCCTAAACTTTCTTTTGAGAAAGTCATATGAAAGATGGTTTTTTGTAGACTTTTGTACTCAGCTTTATCTGCCATACTTTTGGCTTGTTTTTCTTCATAGCTGAGGACGTTAGGGGTTGTGTGTACTTTATTTTAAAGAGCAAGCCGAGGCGATTTAGCAAAGCACATGTTACGACTTTACGCAACTGTGAAAAGTTTCGAACACTTATTCTGATAATCGAACCGCACATATAAAACATCGAGAACTGGTATGAACAGGACTTGTTATTTTCCTCGTTCATGGTTTTTAGTCGTAGGTCAATCGATCTTACGGTGTACTATAGGAAGTTTATAAGATTCTGATAAGTTCTTATACGTATCTCATCATCTCTTTATATAGAAATCTTATAAAGTTGTACGAAATATTAGCTCCAAAGCATCAGAACGCAAAAGATTTAGGTTCAAGAAACCTCCTCCTTCGAAGAGCTCTTCTTGAGAATGTACAACGCTGATTTCATCATGTTTTACCCAGCTTTCACTTCGGGAACATGATGCAATCAAGATAAATTATTCATCTCAAGTTCAGCTAGAAGCTTTTATTTTGAGAACTTTCCACAGTCAACATAAAAGAGTACTCAGATTCTAACACACTTTGAGACACCGTTTGATACCTGAAATGGTTAAAAGAAAGGTTTCAAAGTTGCGACAATAAGAAGTTGAAAGGATTTGTCTCTTGGCTCTCTTATTAGAATTACCGTATACTAACACAGTAAATTACTTATTTGGCTGCAGCAATGCTATTTTGGGAAAGCCAAAAGAGCGGTTATAAACTGTTGATTACTTGACTAAGTGAAATTTCTTAGCTAGTCAATAGCCATTGGTTGTTTTCTCAAAATGGGTTTGAAGAGCTGCTATTCGTATAATAAGTGTTTTATAGTAGTAGAAGCTTATTGTAATAAAATCAGGACATCGCGGTTCAAAGTATTTTCACGCAAATTTGTTTATGCTGTATAACTATGGAGACGTGCACGAATAATAGCCGTCTCAGTACAGGAGGAAAGTCGAGATAGGAGCCGAATGTTGTCTTATTGGTTGCTATAACGGCGTCCAGAGGCGTTGTCTTTCAAGAAAGTGTCTCAAAATGGTTCTGTTTAAGAGAAAAAAGAAAATAAAAGTCTCGTTAAAATACATAATTACTAAAAATCTCAGCTCACTGAGCTAAACCTCAAATCTAGTAACGCCATAGGTTTTGTTAGTCAGTCCACTGACTATGTAAAAAGCGTAAGTAAAACTGATTTCTGCTTCACATTAACAAAATAAGAACCTCATATAAAAGGAACACTGTTATGTCTCGTTTTGAAATGAGAATGACAAAAATCACGCACATATTTGCTGTATACATACATAGAGTCTTATAAAAAAAATGCTTTAAAGATATGTATCGTATCACCATTTCAGGCATGAAGAAGGTGAGAAAATAGCTGTTCTCCCAGAAGATCTGCGTGCGCGAGTATTTCTACCCGTTTGACACAAAAGAATGAAGAAGAAAAAAGCGGAAGTGTCATCTTCGCATTTTCTTTTCTGATTATGAGCACTCCAGAGAGAATAATACAGAGAGCTTTCGGAAATTTTCTCTTTTCAACTCTGCTTGTATACACTTCCAGTAGAGAGATAGATGCACTACAACTCTTACACTACGCACATAATCACGATTATATTTAATTGTGGTTGTTAATCGTGATAAAACTAGTGTATCATTCTCTTTTTTGAATACGTCGTATCTAGGTGTACCGATCTATTTTTAATCTACAGATCTCTTTAGTCAAAAACAAGAATATATTTTGTTAACCTAAAAACCTTTTACACCTTTAATTCGATCGAGATATATAGATCATTGTAGCCTAAAACTACCATAAGGAATATATGAATTTACTCGAATCTGAAATATATTCGTCACATAATTTTCTATGCTAATCAATTGATGATTAGTCGCTCATTAGCAAACATTATTCAAAATCTTCACCGTCTCACATAAATGAATGACAATAATAAGAATCAAAATCGATACAGATTTATTTTTTGTATTGAAGAATAATTTCATATTGTCAGTTTTGATCCAACTCAAATAATACATGATAATGACATTAAGTTTTTCTTTACATTCAATACACTTCTTTTCTATTCGATATTAACAGTTGGAATCAATGAATGTAGGTTAGGAATAGTAGCTTTTTTTCTATGGTGATCTTATGTTTAGTTCTTCGACATCGATTATAGAGAGTTTATCGTTCCTATTCTTTACTCTACGATTCTCATTTTGTGATTTAAACAAATTTTAAATAGAAATTATCGAACGAAGAATTGTTTAATTTATTCATGATTTTTCTTCTATGTACCACTTGTAATTTAAACTAATTTATTTACAAAAATAAAATAATATTGCTCACTAAATATTTTTTTGATATGATATATGATGATATTTTATCGGAAAATATATGCCAATGGTGAAAACAAATGCAAACACTAATAGAAATAGTTGACTATTCGAGAACGAAAATACTCAACATTAAGAAACATTAATAAAAAATTCCAATACTTTTGTTAAATTATATAGACGTCCACGAAAATTCATTTTTTCACGGTGAATAGTCAAAAGATAGATCTTGCGACAGAGAACGTTTCGGGTTCGTATGGATCTGACAGCTCTACATTCATCTTTTAAATAGAAAAAAAATGTTCTTTTAAATTGCGAAAACTACAATTGAGTGAGGTATGTACAAGTTTTCAAAAAAAAGGAAATTTCATTAATTGCAAAAATCACATAGCAGTACAGAAGAATAAATTTGTAAATTTTGTAAATGACGGAATTTTTCGAAATCAACAAAAGTTTTAGAAAATATGTTTCTGAAATTTATTGTCCATTTTTGAATCGAATCTTTTTCGAACAGGTACAGCTTAAACTCCGCTCCTATCTTCGTGTACTCTCTAGATTCGTCAAAATAGATACAATTCTATCTTAAGCCAGAATCAAGATATCAACATCGAACTTTTCAATATTTTAAATGAGAAGCGTATATCGAAGCAGATTAAACAGAAAACTCATTTCTAATTTGAGAGTTTTTTAGTCTTCGACAATGTTGATATTCTGTTTTGTTTATGTCATATTGTTTTAGATGTTCTTGTTTACACTCGTCCATTCCCGACGTTACTTTTCGTCATTCATTGACTTAGGTACTCAGATAAAGCAATTGAACGATATCGGTCAATTTCACAAGGCTATCGCGTTATTCGAGGCCCAAATTCAACAACAGCCTACGACTTTAGCTGTTAATCAAGCTTTGAAAGCTTGTATTGAATTGGGCGATATAAAACGTGGAGCAGATATTCACAAAAATCTGTCTCCCTATTTAGTCAACAATACCTTTATTCGAACTAGTCTTATTCGTCTCTATAGTAAGTCGTTCTATTGAAATACTTCCATTATGACTTTCTTATTCTCTATGTAGTGAAATGTGGCAATATTGTAAAGAGCAGAAAAATCTTCGAAACGAGTACCAATAAAACGATTGCGATGTATAATACCATGCTCAACGGTAATTTCTTTTTAAGTGAAATTCTTATTGATATTTGTTTGTTTCATTTTTTGTCAGGTCTTGTTGACGACAATCGTGCCGAAGACGCACTAGATCTTTTAGGACAGATGAAGATTGAACGAAACGAATATACGTTCAGTGTCATATTCAAAATTTGTGCACACATTGCCGACAAACGCTCATTAGAATTTGGAAAAAAGATATTCGATACAATGCCCGATAAAGTCCGTCACAATATAATTGTACTAACTTCGGCCTTACAAATGTTCATCAAGTGTGGCGATATGTCGAATGCTGAACAATTATTTACTCAAATGAAGAAGAATCTAATCGTTTATAGTACCATGATGGCCGGTAAAAAAAAATCGATTTTCATCTGAGTCGATCGAATTTTTCTGTTCGTTTTAGGCTTCGTCTCGAATAATATGCCACAACGAGCTATTGACCTTTTCTCGAAGATCGAAAAGCCCGACGAAATTATTTTCACTATTTTTTTCAATGCATGTGCTCGATTAGGAACGCAGGATGCATTGATTTTGGGCAAAAAAGTCTTTGGTCAATTATCTGTTCAGTATCGCCAAGCGAATGATCTTCTATATTCGGTTTTAAATATGTTTATCAAATGTAATGATATCATAAGTGCCGAATCTCTCTTTGATCGATTAGATCGAGATGTCATTTGTTATGGATCATTGATGAAAATCTACAATATTCAACATGAGCCCGAAAAGACTCTGGCACTATTCGAACGAATGAAACAAGAGAAAATCGAATCGAATGAAATTATTTTCGTTCTACTCATGGATGCATGTTCCGAAATCGGTGATCTTTCATTATGTCAATCAATCGTTTCACAGATGCCACAAAGTTTATTGACTAATCCTTCGATTCAAGTTGGATTAGTCGATATGTGGGTAAGTGAATTAAGATAGTTTGATTACTGATTTGTGCCTTTTTTGTTTTGTATTTGAATAGGGTAAAGTAGGTTCGGCAGACAAAGCAAAACAAATCTTCAACATGATTGAACAGCCAAACAGCGTTTCTTATTCGGCCATGGGTAATTTTTCTTTTTGTATTAAACAAATTTTTGATTGATATTCTTGTTAAGTTAATGCATATGGTCTCAATGGTATGGGTATTCAAGCTGTTGAACTTTTTCGTCAAATTTCATTTGATATGTTGGATAATTGGATTTATGTATGCGTATTGAATGCTTGTTCTCATTCGGCTCTTGTCAATGAGGCTCGTAAGATTTTTGACAAGATTTCGATGAATGAAAGAACAGAACAAATCTACACTACAATGGTAAAAAAAGAGTTTTTGTTTATTTATTTTAATTTTGTTTTGTTATTGTCTAGGTCGATTGTTTCAGTCGCGTCTGCCTTTTTGATGAAGCACAAAAATTAATTGATGAATTCGAAGAATCTCATCCACCTTCAATTCCTATGTACAGTAAGTTATTTAGGTTTTTTTGTTTCTTCTAACATTCAATTATTCTTCTATTTTGTCATTCATTCAGTGTCGATACTCTCGGCTGCTCGGAATCAAAAGAATCCTGCATTATCTCAAAAGATTTTTGATCGGATGCAATCACACTTTTCCGATGTCCAAGATTGTCTCCTATCAGCCCGAGTTCTTCTTGCCAACACATATGCATTAAGTGGTAACAAATCGATGGCGTCAAAAATTCGAATGAAATTGAATGAATCGAACCTGAGAAAAATGACCGGTCTTTCGTGGACTGTTGTCGGTGGAAAAGTTTTTGTGAGTGTAAAAATCAATTTGAAAACGATTATATGAAATTTCTTTTTTTTCCAGAAATTTCGAGCTCATGATCGATCTCATCCGAATTCAACTGAAATCTATGCAGAATTAGATCGATTGACAAATGAATTGATCGAACATGGTCACAAACACGATGCATCTTGGATTACACGTCCATTGATGAATGATGAAACTGTTGAATCAGTATTATGTGGTCACAGTGAACGACTGGCAATTGCTTTCAATTTTATTCAAAGACCAATGCCAAGTCGCGTACAAGTAGTGAAGAATTTACGTGTTTGTGGCGATTGTCGTGAGTTTATTCATCTCAGATTTTGCACAACAATGAAATTTCTTTTTTTTAATGTCCATCATAGATGCTGCCATAAAATTAATTGCACAAATTCGTCAATGTTCGATAATCGTTCGCGATGCCAATCGTATGCATCATTTCTATCCAAATGGACAATGTTCTTGTCGGGATCATTTTTAAACAGACTAGCTTTGATATGATCATTGAATTTTTCTTGTTGTTTTTGTTTTTCTTTCTGATAGTGATCTATATATTTTTCCGAATTGAAGATTCGTTCAGTTTTCCTGAAACAAATCGCTGAAGTCAACTTGCGAAAGAAAGCAAAGTAATCAGTTTAACTTACTTGAATAGAAGTGCCATGATTTGGTAAACCGGAAGATATTGAAACAAGAACTAAAACAAGTTAAACGTTGTAATTCTCATTTTGCTATCCATCTTGGTAACAAAGTAAGTTAAGTACAGCAATAAACTGATTACAAGTACATCATTTTTTTACTCACCAGCTATAACTGTATTGATACATTCATATAGTAACGACATTGCAGATGTACTATGAATCAAATTTGTTAAAGGTTCAATTAATTTTTTTCCTAAACGAGGTTCTAATGGTGTCAATGCACCAAACTAAAAAAAACTAGGAAACTTCAAGTTTCCTAGATAACTGAACGATAACCACAAAGTAAATCATAGTACATTGACTGTAAGTAGCTTGAGACGAAGAACGGTTTAGGAAATGTAAGTTAATTCTCCAACATGTGACACAATGCAATACATATAAAGTAGAGGAGAAAAAAATGCCTTTAAATATCGTATGATTTGAACGTGATCATAGAAGAACAGAAAGGTTTTTTAAAACGTTAGTAAACCAGTATATGTACACATGTCATATTGTTTGTCTTCCTTTTTACATGATTTGTGCAATACGAGAATGTTATGGTCAAAAGTAAAACATTCTATCACTTTCATAAATGTTCTTTGGAGTAAAATTTGATTATAAGTTTCAACAACTAAAGGTATACCTTTACTGCGTTTTAATGGTTATGAATATGTAACTGAAAAAACAATGTCACATGTTGATGAATTAACTTACATTTCCTAAACCTTCCTTCAACTCAAGCTACTTACAATCAATGTACTATAATTTACTGTGGTTATCGTTCAGTTATCTAGGGAAATTCAATAGTACATCAATGCGACGAAATGTCGTTCGATGAAAAATCTCTCGATGAAATGTCGTTCGATGAAAATACTTTCGATGATTTGTCGTTACCCCATTTTTTGTCTATCTTTGCTTGAATGAGGTTTTTCTGTAAAATGAAATCTACATTTTTCGAGAGATGATATTCTTGAAGAAGAGTTTTTTCATCTATAGCATACATTAGAGTCCTGATTATGAATTTTTAAGCAATTTTCTACTCCATTTTTTCGAATTCTCGAATTCGTCATAGTTTCATATAATTCAATATTGAAATACTATTATTTCAGAAATCCGATAATAATACTGAAACAGATCAGCTTGAGTTTAAAATCGATTTACCATGTTCACAATACTTGAAAAAAACATCGATTGATTCGTACGTATAACAGTTTATAATCTTTAATCACCGTCTAAATGTATTTTGTTTCCTTATAGAACAGCATTTGCCAATCTACTGAGTAATACTGAAACATGATTATTAACAAGTAAATACAGTATGAAAATAGCGTCTAGTCATGATTTAGATTTGTTAACAAATTATATATGTCAATTATATCGATTTACAGGTAAATTTCGGACCGTTGTATGAGTGACCTATTCATTTGTTGTTGTTTTTTAGTTGTTGATAAAATAGGAAATGCAGCATCACTCTATAGTGAATCAATTCTTGGACATCCAGCGGTAACTTTTAAGTAAGCTCTAATGAATATTATAATTTCTGAAATTTTTATAACCAATACTCAACTTTGACCATTATTTAATTTATTGTTTAGAAATCTCAGACGACGTCAATAAATGTTGATGAAAAATCGAGTGCATCACATTTTTTATCAAATTTAATGGAAGAAATAATACAGTTCATAGAGAATACCGAACGTGCATAAAGCTTTATCATTATTTAATGTTGTTGTTATTTTAATTTTTTACTGTAATTTTTAACTTTTCATGTTATATGCATATGTTTATCTAATCACATTTCATTACTTGTTTATCATGTACTTGTGTTTTATTCATTTCTGTTGGTCAACTGAAACGGGGAGAAGTTATTGCTAAACTCATGACAGCAGTGAAAATATGCCTAAATTCATATGTATTATTTTTTTTCTCGTTATCGATAGACAATGTGTGTGTGTGTAAACAGTGGGTTTTTTGTCTCTTCTGTGCCATATATGTGTATGTACATAGATTTATCTAACATATTTATTGTTTTTTCACAAGGAGTTTCAGGATTAACAAGCTAGATGAGACTGTCCTGCCTCATACACACATTGTATCTTAATCCTCTAAAAAATAAATCTTTTTCTCTAAATAGATCCTCTCACTTTCGTTTTATTCATTGATTATAGTCAATTTTTGTCTTTTTTCTCCTTTTATATATAAAAACATATATCACAAATAGTTGATGGATGTTTAGTCATTGATCTTTGTTTTTCGAGTTTATGTAGTCATGAAATTGGGACGTAACATTCTTTACTTTTCGCTCACTAAAAATTGAGATGTAAAAGTTAAATCAAGTGGAAAGATCATATGTCTCGTCGTTCAACGTAAATTTAACAAAAAAAATATAGGTGTCTAAAGTGGTGATGATGGTACTCATCAACAAATGTGAAAAACTGTAGAACAATTACGTTTTGAGGTTAATGTACATCGAGAACGAGCATCTTCTACATTAAATGATTTAATTAAATTTTGTGAGGCACATGCACCAGCTGATTGTCTAATTGTCGGTTTTCACCATAAAGAACAAAATCCATGGAAAGAACGACGTATGTGTTCGGTTATTTAAAATGCCACCATGATCTATTATAACAAACAAATTTTCTTCGAGAATGATCTGATTTAATGTAGAAAATATTTATTTTTAACTATGTCTAGTAGTACTTGTATTTTATTTAATTCGTCATGTATTTCTTTTTTTTGCAGTAAAGCAAAATGATATCATGTTAATAAAGAGTATGACCATTACTGTATAATAGATTATAAATCTGAGCTAGAATATTTGAGATTCTCTTTTTAACGTTATTATTTTATGGCAAAACTTGTGAATATGAAAAAACAACCGTTCACATCACATTCAGTTTGACCGATTCACACTCTCACTTTCTCGCAGCCGTTCTTCGATATTACGATTTGACTGAACGGACGTTAGATTTGATCATGCGAAACCAGCAAGTTCATATTTCAGAAGAAACAAAAGAATTGAAAAGACGTCGATTTTGTGCTAGTTGTTGAAATGGTACAATAAAGCATTGGAATTTAATTTGAAATATTCTCTAACTGACTACTTGTGTTACATGCTGGAACCTACATGTATACTTCCAATTTATTCGTTATTTTTAAAATAACAAGTATTGTAGCATATAAGCAAGAGAACATAACAAACGAAGAAGAGAACGTTCTATTTACATAAATGTATACAGGAACTTCATTTTCTTTTCTAATTGATTTGATTACTGCTTCAACACAATTAACCACTATGTGTCAAAAGATTATTCTTTTATCAAAACCACATGTACTTTTCTTTTACAGTTTATTCTACTCTAATACTAGTCTATTTAGACTATTTTATAAGAGAAATTTTTTTATTTTTTTGTTTAAAGAATAAAATAAGAAACAAACAAATTTCATATTTTCATCACATCTTTGATATATTCATGGGGGAGAGTGCTGACTGTAAATTTATTTCGTATTGTACCAACTTCGCGAACTAAAATTACATTAATTAGAGAAGACCCAATTCCATCTTTTACAGTAGTTTAAAGTACACGAGTTGTACACGATACTGATGTATTTTTTAGAAAATGATCCCTTTTAGTTTTTGAGATATATGACTGTGAATATCGCTGATTATCGTTTAGAAAAGCAAGTTTTTTGCAATGACTCCAAATTGTCAGTAAGTGACCTTGATGTATGTGTGAGTAAAAAGGTCAATCTGAGTGTTATATAACAGAGCATCACGTATTTATAGATGTCTTAGCTCATTTTATTATACAATTAAAATTATTATTAAACGACATTAACCATATTATATTATTAAACAAACTTTGAAACATGAATAACGAAGTTAATAACGTCGTTATTCCCGTTTGTCTTATCATTGCAAAAACTTGCTTTTCTAAACGATAATCAACGATATTCACAGTCATATATCTCAAAAACTAAAAGGGGTCATTTTCTAAAAATACATCAGTATTTTTGGAATTGGAAATACATAAATATATTTGCCAATGTATGCATGCATCCACAGTACAATCAAAGGAACCGAAATTAAACAAAATAAAATAAATTAGAATTTAAATGCGGCAGAATGGCACAACAACTGGCTGAACGGCAGAGCGACCGCCATACTTTTTAAAATGCTCTCTTAGTGGCCGTTAGCCGTGCGTGTATTTGTTCTACAAAAGTGGAGAGTATCGCTCCAGAATATTTTCATTTTTGATGAAAATAAACAAAAACTTGAAATTGTCTATTTTGTCTCGATAGAATTCATTTGAAAACTAAACACTGCCACGGTCATATACGATGACCAGAAATCCTGAAGCCGCACTTGTGTTATGAGTTTTTAATATGAAGTTGCAACGAGTGATATTTTCAACCGAAGATCGTACTTATCAGGTTTTTCTGTTAGTGTAATACGATGGCCATATACGTTTCTGAGAGAGCGAATAGAAGCTCGAATTTTCTTTGTACTTTAGAGTAAT